>JUFY01028823.1:0-10226 GCA_001855655.1 Leptopilina clavipes | reverse complement strand
TTTGATTTTGACTTTTATTCTGACTTCGATTCTGGTTTTAATTTAAACTTTGATTCTGACTCTAATTTTGATTTTGACTTCAATTTTGACTTTAATTTTGACTTGCCTTCTGACTTTGATATTGATTGCGACTTAAATTTTGATTCGGACTTTGATTCTGACTTCGATTCTAGCTTGTGATTTTGACTTTCTGACTTTGAATTTCACTGAAAATAAAATTGAAACAAAAAATCAAACCAAAAGTCAAAATCAAAATGATATTACACAATCTCATCTCAGTTGCAACCTAACATCCTAAGAAAATTAAAATGAGAAATAAATAAAAAAAAAAAAATTCACGAGCCTCTTTGAGAAAATAAAAATTCAATCTCGATTAACGGACCCGGGAATATTCATCGTATTATTCACAATAGACTTTCATTATCCATTGGATCTGCATCTCCCCATGTGTTTACATATCGTGACAATAAACGTCTCCAAACAAGTGAAGATACCTCTCCGCCATATTTGTGTTTTACATTCCAAAGATTATCCATACCTCGATTCTCTATGGGAGTTCTCTGTTTTTCTAAAGTCCGATCAACATTATTAAAATTCCTAACCATGGGAATATAAATATAATTCTTTTATCTTATCATGATTTTTTTCAAACCTTCAAAAACTGCACGAACGGAATAAAATTCGTTTTCTGTCTCGCAGACTTGTGTGTTGAATAATAAGAATTTTTAGAAGGTGTGTGTGCAAACTCCTAACTGTCAAACGGTAGTTTCTTTTTTATATAAGAGGTCAAGGCAATATCATCCGGGGGCTGTTTTTTTTTTTCTACTGACAAAAGAATGAATCATAAAAAATTGCCATCATTCGTTTTTTTTACTGACGACACAAAAGGGGAATTATGAATATAATTAAGTCTTAAAAGAAAGTGATACTAGTCTATGAAAGGAATATTGAACATATATGTATAATAATAGTCTGGAATTTTTCGGGTATAATATAAATTATGTGTCGAGTCATGAGGATTTTGGACGTGATTCATGGGAGTAGATAATTCCCTTTTGGAAAAATGACACGAATTTAATCCGTTTAATAGGAAATTCTTAATGACTTACTATTTAATTTAACTCATCCGACAGACGGGTAAAAAAATTATCGCTCGTAATCAGTGACCAATATTGGGCCAATATTGGTCCTTTATTAAAAATTGAGACTTGGGCCAAACCTGGCGACAAGATGGGGTTCAATATTTAGCCATTTAGCAGCTATGGCAATTAGGTTTTTATATTGTTAGAATCTTGAGCCAACAATGGTCAAATATTTAAAATCAATGCTTAACATTGAATCTTGGGTCAATCTTGGCGAGAGAAATTTTTCTAATATTCATAGCTTATCATCAATTTAAGCAATTAAATTTCTATATATTTGGAATATTGAGCCTATATTGGTACAATATTTAAAATCTGCGATTAGCATTGAATCATGGGTCAATCCTGGCAACAAGATGGGGTTTAATATTTAGCCATTTAGCAGCTATGGCAATTAGATTTTTAGATTGTTAAAATCTTGAGCCAACAATGGTCAAATATTTAAAATCAATGCTTAACATTGAATCTTGGGGCAATCTTGGCGAGAGAATTTTGTCTAATATTCATAGCGTATCATCAATTTAAGCAATAAAATTTCTATATATTTGGAATATTGAGCCTACATTGGGTCAATATTAAAAATCGAAGTTTGTCATTGAGTCTTGGGCCAATCTTGGCGATAAAATTATGTCCAATATTTAGCTTATCGTCAATTTTGTCAATTCGATCTCGTATATTATTCGAATCTTGAGTCAATAATGGTCTAATATTAAAAATCAAAGCTTAGAATTGTGACTTGGCTCAATCTTGGCGAGAGAATTTTGTTTAATATTTAGTTTAGAGTCCGATTTGACAATTAGATTTTTATATTATTCTAATTTTGATTTAATATTGGTCAAATATTTAATATTGCGACTTGGCATTGAACCTTGGGTCAAACTTGACAACAATATTTGGCAACAATACTTGGTCCAATATTCAGTCGCAATTATCAGCCTTGGCAGTTAGATTTTTATATTGATCGAATCTTGAATCAACATAGGTTCAATATTTCAAATCGTAGTTTGGCATTGAATCTTGGCTCAATCTTGGCGAGAGAATTTTGTCCAATATTTAGTATATCGACAAGTTTTTTAATTAGTTTTTTATATAATTGCAATATTGAGTCAATATTGGTCAAATATTAAAAATTGAAGCTCAGAATTGAACCTTGGGCCAAACTTGGCAACAACATGGGGTCCATTATTTAGCCAATCATCTGCCTTGGTGATTAGATTTTTAAATTGTTAGATTCTTGAGTCAACAATGGTCAAATATTAAAAATCTATGCAGAGTATTGAATCTTGGGTCAATCCTGGCGAGAGAATTTTGGTCAATATTTAGCTTATCGTTAGCTTTGACAATAAGATTTTTATATTATTCGAATTTTGATCCGCAATATTGATCCAATATTCAATATCGCGGCTTATCATCGAACCGTGGGTCAAACTTGGCAACAAGATAGGGTCGAATATTCTGCCCTTTGACAATTTTCCACTGGGAAAAATTAAAAACCACTCAAATGGAAATTATTTTCCATAATCTAAAAATATATATTTAAAAAAAGAAATCTTAATTTAAAAAAAAATTTCATCAGATGTGACAGTTTTGCCTAATAAAGGCTATTTCATAAGATTAAAAAAGCACAGCCAACTGAATGGTGTGTGACCTTCGTTAATATTTAATCCTTTTCAATGAAATTTGTTTTGTATTTGTGTGAAGAACGTGTGTGGGCGAATGTGTCGTGTATATTATTCCTGTCTGAGCGCGCGAGGTCGTTTTTATACTGAAACTTTCATTCATAGAAATATGTCTTTCGAAAAGAGATGCACATCACATTGCATACGCACTTTTCGATGGTCAACACACTTATATAACACTTTAGATGATTCGAAACAAGTGGGTGTTGTACTATTTTTAATACATAATTAACATTTAACCATTTTTTTTCTTCGAACAATTTTTCGTCAATAATTTTCGAATCACACCTTGATTTCAAGAGAGAGAAAGAGAATTTTATTAGTATAAAGATTTTATGTAACCTGAGCGCAGATTCTTTACAAATCGCGCGATATATATATAGGGTGTTTCGGTAACTCAATTCCCACGCAAGACATTTTTTACAGGAGAACTTTCTTTTAAAGAAAGAAATATTTTTGTAAATATCGAGGGGGAATTTACTAGTAAAAATAGTGTACACTTGACTCCCTATTCAACTTATTACCATTACTACTAAGTATTACCAAGTATTACAAAATACTACCAGGTATTACCAAATATTACCAGATATTACCAAATATTACCAAATATTGCCAAGTAAGTATTACCAAGTATTACCAGATATTACCAGGTATTACCAAATATTACCAAGTAAGTATTACCAAGTATTACCAAGTATTACCGAGTATTACCAGGTATTACTAAGTATTACCAAGTATTACCAAGTATTACCGAGTATTACCAGGTATTACTAAGTATTACCAAGTATTACCAAGTATTACCGAGTATTACCAGGTATTACTAAGTAAGTATTACCAGATATTACCAGGTATTACCAAGTATTACCAGGTATTACCAAGTATTACCAAAGTATTACCAAGTATTACCAAGTATTACCAAGTATTACCGAGTATTACCAGGAGAGTATACACTTGACTCCCTGAGTAAATTCCCCCTCGGTAAATATACATTTATACCAAAATATTTCATTATATTTTAAATATGAAAAATATGAAAAAAATATGAAATATGGAAAAATTGAAATTGGTCCTAATCGGGTCCTATCTATTTTGCCCCTTTATTAACTAGGCCCCATGTAATAAGGAGAGCCAAAAAAAATGCACCAAAAAAGAAAAAGTTTTTGCAAATCAACATATATGCAAACTGATTTTAAATGCATCCTTGACTCATCGTGATCTTGTTTGGACCGCCGTCTCCTGCATCCGAATCGGCCAATTATCCTTTCTTTCATCGCGGAAGAATCCGCTATATATATATATACATATAAAATACACGCGAAACGATAATGCGCCCGTGGAGCGGGTTTCATTGCTGCGCAAACATTGCGCGCGGGAAACTATAAGAAAAAAAAAAGATGTCAGGTTCATGATCTTTTCCGCTTGAAAATTTCCCACGGATTTCACCTTATAAAGAATATCCTTTTGGCATAAATTTTTATTTCTGTCTTGATTCTGATCGAATTCTTTTTCCACTCACAGTGATGATATAATCAAGTGCGTAATGTGTGTGCGAAAAAAAATTTTTATCATTAGCCAAAAACTGATTCATAGGAAAATTAATTAATTAATTAATTTAATTAGTTAATTTTAATTAATTTTCAATATAGTTATTAGATAATTAAAAATAAATATATTTGGAGAATATTAAAGCAAAACGGAATTAAAAGAAAATTATAATTCTTTGCGAACCGAATTATAGAATTGAGTAATGCGAGTATTTGAAACGGATGGTAAATGAAATGAAAAAATATAGTGAAGGGAAAGAAATGAAGAGAGAGGGAGGGAGGGATAATAGATTGAACGAGGGTATCGAGGTAGAAATAGTGGAGATATATTGACGGTTACAAATGGCGTTTACTCATCACGAAGGCCACACCTAATGTCTTATCTATCCTGCTTAAAATGCATCAAAGTCACGATAGACTTCACTCTACGTGAAACATATGTTGGGGCGTGATATGCGTACTTGTTATTGCTATTCATACCCTAGTAGTGACAATCACTGTTCTATCAATTCAAGGCTGTGAATAATGCATGCATTGCTAGAGTCAATAGGTGATGGCTCGATACTTCCTAGCCAAATATTGCAAGATATTCCTGAAATACTGTCTCAATAGTCAATATTGCCGATATATTGCCATAATACTGCCACAATATTGCCACTATATAGCCATAGTACTGCCACTATTTTGCCATAATACTGTCACCATATCGACAAAATTTTGCCAAAGTACTGTCAATATATTGCCACAAAACTGCCACTATATTGCCAAAATACTGAAACTATCTTGCCATAATACTGTCACTATATTGCCATAATATTGCCAAAATAGTGTCATTATACTGCCACATTATTGTCATAATATTGCCAAAGTAATGTCACCATATTGCCACAATATTGTCATAATACTGACTCTATATTGCCAAAATACTGTCACTGTATTGCCATAATATTGCTAATGTACTGTCACTATATTGCCACAAAACTGCCACTATATTGCCAAAATACTGACACTGTCTTGCCATAATACTGTCATTATATTGCCCCAATATTGCGACTATATAGCCACAGTACTGCCACTACTTTGCCATAATACTATCACCATATCGTCATAAATTTGCCAAAGTACTGTCAATATATTGGCACAAAACTGTCACTATATTGCCAAAATACTGACACTGTCTTGCCATAATACTGTCACTATATTGCTATAATATTGCGAAAGTACTGTCATTATACTGCCACAATATTGTCAATATATTGCCATAATATTGCCAAAGTACTGTCACTATATTGCCACTATATTTCCAAAATACTGATACGATCTTTCTATAATACTGTCACTGTATTGCCATAATATTGTCAAAGTACTGTAATTATACTGCCCAAAATATTGTCACAATACTGTCACTATATTGCCAAAATAATATTACTATATTGCAACAATATTGTCACAATACTGTCACCATATTGCCAAAATACTGACACTGTTTTGCCATAATACTGTCACTATATTGCCATAATATTGTCAAAGTACTGTAATTATACTGCCAAAAATATTATCACAATACTGGCACTATATTGCCTCAATATTGTCACAATACTGTTACCATATTGCCAAAATAGTGACACTGTTTTGCCATAGTTCTGTCACTATATTGCCATAATATTGCCAAAGTACTGTCATTATATTGCCAAAAATATTGTCACAATACTGTCACTATATTGCCAAAATACTGACACTATCTTGCCATAATACTGTCACTGTATTGCCATAATATTGCCAAAATACTGTCACCATATTGCCATAATACTTTCACTCTATTGCGACAATGTTCTGTAGTACTGTCATACAATATTAGCATAATAGTACAATACTGTCACTATTTTGCCTAAAAATTGCCATAATACTGTCACCATATTGCCATAATACTGTCACATAATGTATTGACAAAATACTGTTACCATATTGTCACAGTATTGCCAGTATACTGCCTCTATTTTGCCACAATACTGTCACTATTTTTCCAGTATATTGCCACTAAATTTCACCTTTTGAATGAAACTCAAATAATTAAAATCTCTCCGAATGGAAATTCAAAAGATATCGATAGACAAAAAAAGCAATTAGTACAGCTTTCTAGCGTGTGAAAATGAAAAACAGTTTCAAAAGCAGTGGAGGGTGACTATTCATGTTCATTGAATATAATTTGTAAATTGACGCCAATGATTAACACACCGAGACACACCCAGTAGAGTGCAATTCGAAAAGAGCCTAAATTATAATCGCATTAAGAGCAAAGTGCTATCTCTATAATATATATAAGCAAATAGTGACCCACGCCCACGTCCATTATTACTAAAATGTAATCAAATATTTGAAATTGTTAAAATCATATGAAAACATTTATATATATATTCAATATTTTATCATCATTTAACAGGAAGTCTAGACATATTCTTATTATATTGTCTTGTAACTTTTGACGACTTGTTCGAGTCAATCGACCTAATCTTCTATATATATATTTGTATGTATATATATACGCACACAACACGATGACTTGTTTCTTGACGCGTAGGTTGATTGATGTACACACATTTATCTCGAATTCAATCATCAATGGCTCGATTTATATTCTGAGATTGAAAAATTCGATAAGAATGAAGATGACATTTTTTTTCTTTTTTTGGATTTTCTCCCGAATGATGAATTTTAATTTCCTGCCTTTTTATCCCAAAAGAAGAAATGACAATATTTTAGAGAAATAAAATTTACGTATATTAGAGAAAAAATTTCTTTCGACTTTATCAAAAATTTCAACTGATGGATATTTCAATGATGAGAAATTTCATTTATTTAAATTTTTATTTAGCTAAATTTCAAGTTTGGTCGATTATTTAATTGAGAGAATTTTCAATTAACCTAATTTCTATTTAAAGGAATTAAATGATCGGTTTTTCATTGGCAAAATTGTTGTTTGCCAAAATTTTAATTTTTTTATTTGACCAAACTTTCAATAATTTTGATTTAATAAAAATTTCCATTTAGGCGAAAATTTCTTTGACGAATTTCTAAATAACCTAACTTTCACATTGAAGAGAATTATTATTCAACAGAATTTTCAAAATTTTCATTTAACCAAATATCCATTTTGACCGAATTTCCATGAAGCAAAATCTTTTTCTGCACAAATTTTCTTTTTAATCCAATTTTCATTTCGAATTTTCATTCCTTAATTATCAAAATTAACAAATATTTTGCTAAATATTTTTTCTGACCGAATTTTCTTTTTAATCCAATTTTCATTTGCAGGAATTATTTGACCTAATTTCTAGTTGAATTTTCTTTTAGCAAAATTAATATTTGACCTAATTTTTAATTTGCAATTCTCTTAATTATCAAAATTTTCAAATATTTAGCTAAATAGTTTTCTGACCGAATCATTTGACCGAATTTCCTCCTGGAAAAACTTTTTTTTGACCAAATTAGGTACTACTTTTCCGAATTTCCACTATGTAAGTAGAATTTTCTGACCGAATAAAAATGTAATCAAATTTTACCTACTAAAAATTTTCAATTGGAGCTGTTTTAATTCACTTGACCTAATTTTTCTTAAAAGGTAAATTGTGTGATCGAATTTTAATTTCAAGAGAATTATCAATTTAGCCGAATTTTTCTGACCAAATTTTCATTTATATAGAAAATCGAAAAATGACTTACGAACAAGATTTAAGAATATTGTTCTTAACTTTAATTATTGTAATTTTTTTGGATTTAATGAGACAAATTTTTTTGTCATGAAATTCGGCCAAATTGAAATTTTGTACGATATGAAATTCGGTCATGTGTATGAATTTTTCATTTTCCAAATGAAGGCTGTGCTTGATGAATGCTAAATATATGAGACTGACAACATTTCAATGTACGTGTGGCTATTATGTTTTTTTCTACATATGTACATAAAACCACCTACTTCTCTGGTCAAACTAAACGCAAGCGACACGCGAGTGATTCGATTTGTGATTCCTGCGACTCAGTCACGCTAATGGCACTTGACCATTTATAGCAAGTGTCTCGTAACTGAAAGAGGAACGTCCGAGATCCTTATCTCTTTTGTATAGCTCTAACCGAGTCAAGGACAACGTACCAGCAAAAGTGTCTCGTGATCTCTCTCTCGGATTTTTGCAAAATACCATATCAATAATATAATTATTTCTTAGCATCACCACCACATTTCAGATATTTTCACTCGCTCTCAATGTCTCACTTTTATACTCTTCATTACTTTCACCTTAAAAAGCGACTTTTTTTCCAATGTTTCAATAACAAAAAATTTATTCTGACATTAATTGCCTTTTGCCATTTCTATAAGACGATAATTTGTAATATGCGACAAAAAAAAAAGAAGAGAAAAATGGAAATCTTGAGGGAATAAAAAATAGTTGTAGAAACATGTGAAAGATGCATTACATAATTTTTGAATCACGTATTATAGAATTGCCGCGGTGATAAATTTCAATGAAATGGTTTTTTTTTTTGCAATGTTAAGATCTTTTTTACGATTATGTGAAAATCGCGTACATATATTTATAAAAAAAAAAGAGCGCACTGAACGCAGATGCATGCTTATGCTAACGAGATGACTTATGTAAATTTTTCACCGATAAGTTGAAAGGCGCCATCGCCGCGCAGTAATATAATTTCTGTCGTTCTTCATTTTTTTTTATTCCGACTTCCAATTTTTCTTCTTTATTTTTAGACACTGACCGATTATTATGAGGTTTATTATACGCTGAATGATGCTCTCGATTCGAGGATTAAAATCATAATTTTTTTAAGGAGCAATATTTAGAGACTATTAGAGTATGATTCAAATTTTTATAGATCAATAATTTTCGTTTTTTTGGTTAAAATTACTAAAACTCAAGAATCGTGTACTCCATGACATGATGAACAAAAATTGCAAAAGAACCAAACACTGAAAATCGATAGTTTTCGAGATAATCGTGGTCAGAAATAGTCAGCACGTTAGGACAACAATTTTTGACCACGATTATCTCGAAAACTATCGATTTTTAGAGTTTGGTTCTTTTGGAACATTTTATCAACATATCCTGAAGTACACAATTTTCGAGTTTCAGCCATTTTGACATAAAAATTTTTGAAAAAAAAATTTGGAAACAACTACGGATAATATTTACAAAAAATGGTCGGAAACTGATGAAAGATGCTTATTTATGTACTTTGTAATATGCTGATTAAAAAACCCAAAAGGTCCGAAGTCTGAATACTTACCGTTTTTGAGATAATCGTGTTCAGAAATAGTCATTATGTTAGGACAACAATTTTTGACCACGATTATCTCAAAAAGTGTCAATTTTCAGAGTTTGGTTCTTTTGGAACTTTCAATCATCATGTCCTGAAGTACACAATTCTTAAATTTTAGCCATTTTGGCGTGAAAAATTTTGAAAAAAAAATTTGGAAACAACTACGGACAATATTTACAAAAAATGGTCGGAAATTGATGAAAGATGTTTATTTATGTACTTTTTTATTATGCGTAGTTTTTATTTAAGTATATAAATAAAAGTATATAATTAAGTATATAATTTAATTTAAATTTAATAATTAATTTAATTATTTATTAATTTATTATTATTAAATTAATTATTATTTAAATTTAAGTATATAATAAACAAGTTGTAAGTGAAACCTGACCCAATACATATAGTAAATGAACATATTTATGTTCATTTCATGAACATTTTGCTTCCTCTTTGCGATCAGCAAAAAAATTTGCTTCCTCGTGGAGGAAGCATTAAGATTATTTCATTTTCCAAGAAAAATAAAAATTCTTTGT
>JUFY01028822.1:0-10737 GCA_001855655.1 Leptopilina clavipes | reverse complement strand
ATTTTTAATAAATATATTTTTTTATAAATGTAAAAAAAATAATAAACGAATAAAAAATTATTACGTACATAAAGTGAAATGAAATTGGTAGAGAAAAATTATTGCGGTAAATAAGATGAAAAATTTTAACGCAACTTACTTCGGTGAAATACATAAAATGATAAGGATCATCATCAAGAATCAGGAAATTGTAATCGCAGGCTATCCTGTATATTTCCTTTCGCCTTTCCAATGGCAGAACTGATCCTGTAGGATTTGCACCGGTCGCATTAATATACATCATTTTTGGCATCTTCTTCCCAGACGATTCTCTCTCTCTTAATGTTTCACGGAGAAAATCAGGAACAATTCCCTGATCGTCCTGACGAATGGGAATCAGTTCCACGTCGTGAGGTGCAATCTATAAAAAAACGGTTTTTTTTTTATTTTAAAAATATTATTTTTTTTTGGTTTTTTTTTGCAAAAGAAGACAAAATAAATATGGTACAAAAGACGATATATTATTCAACGGATTAAAAAAAAAAAAAAATACTTGAATAAACGGAAGAAAGTAAAATTTGAAGAAAAAGCGAACGAGAATGATAAAAAAGAAGATGCGAACAATAAGAAGAAATTAATGAAAGTAAGAAGTGGAAAAAAATATTAAGAATTGAAAAATAAACTAATGAGAAACTGAAGAAAGAAAAATAAAGAAAGTAGAAACGGAAGAAAAGGAAAAGAAACAAACGTTAAAGCAACCGAAACGAATGGAAATAGAATAAATAAAGAAACTAGAAATGAGAAAAAAATTCAAGCAATAAAAAATAATGGAAATAGAGATAAAAAGAAGATTAAAAGAAATGGCAAATAAAAAAAATAGAAAGGGGAAAATTAAAGCAACGAAAAATAAAGAAAGTAGAAAAGGAAGAAAAATTTAAGAAATAAAAATAGTAGAAACCAAATAAAATAGAAAAAGAGAAAGTAGAAACGAAAAAAGTGGAAGCAACAAGAAATAAAGAAAGTAGAAAAGGAAAAAATGGAAACAAAATAAAGAAAGTAGAAATACATATCACAAAAAATGACTATTTAATTTAACGGTAAAAAAATATAAATTATAGTAATTTGTAAACAGAAAGTGATGGAAAAATTTATTTCATATAAATAAGTGAAAGGAATAGTTGAGAAAAATTTTGCTAAAGTACTTTAGTAATCTTATTTCCATTTTTTATATATAGAATGATTTGGGGAAAAAAAATTGTTGCCTTACCACAACTTCAGCGCCAGGATAAAATGGATCTTGGACCAAAATTGGATCCCCATAACCAATTACGGCTTCAAGCGATTTACTCAGTCCATCTTGACCCCCGGCGACTATCACGATGTCCCGACTTTCCCATAGGGGTGGTGCATGTGCTTTTCTCTGAAAGTCTCTTAATATCTGAAAATAGAAAATTTTTCACTTCAAAACGATACAAGATGTCATGTAAAAAGTTTTCTTTCGTTATTTTTTTTTAAATATTTTTTTTCATATCTCATAAATAAATACGTAGCTATTTATCTATTTCTTGGTGATTAAAAAATCGCAAGACTGAAAATCTATTTTCTTTTTACTTGAAAACAATTTTTCAATATTATTTCTTTTTTATTCTTTTTAAAAGATATATTTTTCTTTTCATTAAAATTTTTTGTTTCAATAATTTTTTCGTCATGTAAACGTAGAAAAAAAAAATTACTAACCTGTAATAATGGTGGATAACCTTGACTTGGAATATATTGAAGTGCTGCACCCAATTCTTCACCTTCCAGAGTAAATTTCACTCCATCTTTCAATTTGACAGTGATTTCCGTAAATGGAAAAGTTTCCTCATTTGGCATTCCCTCGGCTAAGGAAATTACACTATGAGGTGCCGAGTAAGCAATCTTGGCTAAAATCAAATGAATTTTCTCAAATAAATGAATATCCTATTGTATAATAAAATTATTATTTTATTACACACTCGCGTCATCGTCGAAGAGAAAATTGAATATTTCTTCATTGTTCAATCTATATATTTTCACATAATAGAAATTTTCATTATATTTATTATATTTCTTGAGAATAAAAATATTTTTTTCACTTAAAAATATTTTTTAGACCTTTGACCTAAATTTTAAGGTTGATTTTTAATCTCTTGACCTGCGTGCTTTGACCTACATTTTTATGATTCTTTGTGCCTTTGAACTTCAATTTTCGAAATTATAGTTTAGCCTCTTGAACTGTGTACTTTGACCAAATTTTTTAAGGTTATGTGCGCCTTTTAACCTACAAGTTTTGACCTAATAATTGAGGTTAAGTTTTTCACTTGACCCATAAATTTCGAGGTTTGTTTAAAATTTGAGGTTTGTTCGCCTCTTGGCCTCATTTTAAAAGCATGTTTGCCTCTTGAACTTCGAATTTTGAAGTTAATTCCTTCTCTTGACCTATAGTTTTTGACCTAATTTTTAAGGAAATAATCGACTATTAACCTACAAGTTTTAACTCATAATTTGAGGTTTTGTTCGCCTTTGTAGTTATTTCCTTCTCTTGACCTACAAATTTTGACCTGTTTTAAGTTATAAGCGTCTTTTAATCTTAATTTTGAACTTAGTTTAGCCTCTTGAACTGTGTATTTTGACCTAAATTTTCAAAGTTATATTCGCCTTTAAATCTAGAAGTTTTGACCTAATAATTTATGTTAAGTTTGTCTCTTGGCCTATCAATTTGGACCTAAAATTTAAGGTATTGTTCGCTTCTTGACCTATGAATATTATAAGTGCCTATCAACCTACAAGTTTTTACCTAAAATTTGAGGATTTTTTCGCCTCTTGACCTTTAGATTTTGACCTTTGGAGTTATTTCCTTTTCTTGACCTTCAGCTTTTGACCTAATTTTTTAAGGTTATAAGTGCCTATCAACCTACAAGTTTTTACCTAAAATTTAAAAATTTGTTCGCCTCTTGACCTTTGGATTTTGACCTTTGGAGTTATTTCCTTCTCTTGACCTACAGCTTTTGACCGAATTTTTAATTAAATAAGCGACTATTAACCTACAAGTTTTAACTCATAATTTAAGGTTTTGTTCGCCTTTGTAGTTATTTTCTTCTCTTGACCTACAAATTTTGACCTGTTTTAAGTTATAAGCGTCTTTTAATCTTAATTTTGAACTTAGTTTAGCCTCTTAAACTGTGTATTTTGACCTAAATTTTCAAAGTTATATTCGCCTTTAAATCTAGAAGTTTTGACCTAATAATTTATGTTAAGTTTGTCTCTTGGTTTATCAATTTGGACCTAAAATTTAAGGTATTGTTTGCTTCTTGACCTATGAATTTTTACCTTTGAAGTTATTTCCTTCTCTTGACCTTCAGCTTTTAACCTAATTTTTTGAGGTTATAAGTGCCTATCAACCTACAAGTTTTTACCTAAAATTTGAGGATTTTTTCGCCTCTTGACCTTTAGATTTTGACCTTTGGAGTTATTTCCTTTTCTTGACCTTCAGCTTTTGACCTAATTTTTTAAGGTTACATTCACCTTTTAACCTGAGATTTTTGACCTAATATTTGACTTTGTTTCCTCTTTTTGACCTACAATTTTTTACCTAATTTTTTAAGGTTATGTGCGCCTTTCAATCGGCGAATTTTGACCTAATTTTTGAAGTATGTCTGCCCTTCTATAACTACAAATTTTGACCTAATGTTTTGAGGTGGACTTTTACTGCTAATAAAAATATTTTATAGCGTAAATAATTTTCAAAATCGGAATTTGAAAGACGGAAATTGCAATAGAAAGAATAAAAAAAGTCTTTACATTCTTGACTAATTTCCGTGAAATAAATTATATAAGAAAATGTAGAGTGTAGAAAACTGGTTTTTTGTTTGCCTTGTAATTTATTCATGTTTTCTCCAATCGCTTGATATTTTAACCGGTTATTAACCTGTCGAGTGTGTCGAACGGTAAATGTTTCTTGAATTCGATTTCGTTTCAAAAATACATAAGAATTTTAAACAAATAACATGTAAAACATTGAATTTACATTTATTATTATTATCAAAAAGTATAAATAAAGACCAAAAAAATTGTTTTCTTATGTAAATTTTCTTTATAATAATAGAAATTTTTTTAAATATTATTTTCTATATATATTGATTATAAAATTAAATATTTATTTTAATATTTATTGAAAAATGTTTTTAATTTCATCATTTTTTTTGTAAAAATGTTTTAAAATGTTTTTGAAAAGTTGACTTTGGATTTTTTTTTTATTGTTAGCTTTTACAATTGAGTTCCAAGTAATACATTATTAATTTAATTCTAATAAAGGTAAACTGCATTATTTTATTTGAAACTTGTAAATAAAATAATAACGACATTTTATGTTAATTTAAAATAATTAAACTGCAATTAGTTATACATGAGTTAAATTGCAATAAATTATTTGCAACTAATTATTATTCGAAGTACATTAATTTGCAATTTCTGATATTAAATGAGATAATTTTTACGCTATTAAAATAATAATTAATTACCATACACTAATGGTAATTAACTAATTATAATTAAATTCATATTAATTTATTTATAATCAACTATTAATTATTATTATTTCTATTAAAGTAATAATTTTGTAAATAAATTAAGTAAATGAATAAAATATTAATAATTTATTTATTTAATTGCAATTAACTGAATGTAAAAAAATTCCATACACTTAAAAATTGCAAATTTGTTTATTAATTAACAATTTGATTATATATATGTATATATTTATTTTAAGAAAAAAGAATGATGCAATTTCCTCGTGAAGATTCGTTTGAAAAATTGGTCCATTTCACTCACTTAATTCTCTCGTGGCTGCTGAGCGTCTTTGCTTGGCAACTTCTGTTTTAAACTCTGTGTAGTCCAGTTTAAACTTTTCTTTGCCTTTTATCATTTTGTCGGGTTTTCAAGCAAAGATCCAAGAACAAAGACTAATATAAATTGTACCGAAACTAATTTCCTTCACTTTCGCACCAAAAAAAAAAAAAATTGAAAGGGAGAAAAAAAAACTTGATATACAAAACTCTCACTTTCAATTAAGAATGATGAAAAATCAAAAAATTCAAACAAATTTGACAAATATGAAATATTCTCCAATAATTTTTATTGAAAAATTGTACAATTTTTAAAACATTAAATTTGTTCACTTTGTTATTTTATTTTCTTTTTTTTTTTGGAAAATAAAGAAGCAGAAAATTAATAAAATTGAGGTTGACTTCGAGGGCGTCTACTTGACAATACTGACACTCCGCTTGGTTTCGACGGCTTTTATATTTAAGCGAAGGCATTGGTTGCGTCAGATAAAGTCAGTATATATGTATACATACATTCAAAACAAAACATTGCGGCCGCATAAACTGTTGATGGCTCTACATTATAAATTTCTCCCTCTCAAAATGAAATTGTACCGCAAACAAGCGCACGCGGACTTTTTGTTTCATCAACATCAATTCATAGAGTAATTTTCAAGTTAACATTACTTTAATATAATAAAAAATAATATGGTTAACATATCCCTTGGACCATTTCCCCTCTATCCATAAAACAGGTCAAATGGTTAAATCAACGATAAATGGCTTTTGTTTGGCTAAATGCGATTACAAGCGTTTTGCCATTCTTCCTCCCCTCTCCCGTCAATTTGTTTAATATTTACTGATTGAAGATACAATTTAACTAATAAACGTGGCAAAATTCATATGAATTACAAAAAAAAAAAAAAATATTAATAATACATATCGCAATTCAATTGAACTGCACAAACAAATTTGTTTAGGACAAATTGCACATCTGTTTAAATGCTCCGATCAATAGGAATGAAAATGAGAAATATTTTTTGTACACGTGTCATCACTTGTTTTTTCGTATTAATCAGTTTAACAGGAGACTAAAAATAATTTACAAACTTATATACTACTTGAATTAATTATTATTTTGATTAAAAAAAATTTTTTAACACTAATTAATTGTTATTAATTAGTGTTAAAAAAATTTTTTTGCTTTAAGTATTTAAGAAATTGAAAAAATTTTATCATGAAATTAGTATGATTAAAATATTGAGTTAATTACATAATTTAATTAATTTGTTTGGTTTTAAACCACATTTTTTTTGAGTTGAATCAACTGTTGTTTATTTAAAACAAAATATTTATTTATGTTCAGTAGGCATTTGTTTATATTAGTCAAACTTTTGTTTAACTTCAACCAATATTTGTTTATATTATAGACAAACTTTTGTTTAACTTCAACAAATATTTGTTTATGGATAAAAAAATAATTGTTTACGTTGAACGAATTTTTGTTTATGTAGAATAAGCATTTATTTATGTTGAAAAATTTTTTTTTGTAGAATAAACATTTATTTATGTTTATACATCAGTTTATGTTGAACCAACAATTATTTTTGTTAAATAAACATTTATTTATATTGTAAACAACATAAAAAGGATTTGTATGTATTAATTTGTTAAACAAACATTTTATTCAAATTCGACAAACACTCGTTTATGTTAAAAAAAATTTGTTGAGCATTAGGAATCATTTGTTTATGATGTACGAATTTTTGTTTATATAGAATAAGCATTTATTTATGTTGAAAAATTTTTTTTTTGTAGAATAAAAATTTATTTATGTTTATACATCAGTTTATGTTGAATCAACAATTATTTTTGTTAAATAAACATTTGTTTATGTCGTAAACAACATAAAACAAGGATTTTTATAGATGTTAGACAAACATGTATTTATGTTAAATGTATTTGTTTATATTTACCTAGTTTTTTCAGCTGAAACTAGTATTTGTCAATGTTGAACAAACATTTGTTTATGTAGAATAAAAAATTATTTATGTTGATTATAGTATATTATAGTTTATTATATATTATTATAGTTAATGTTGAACAATCGTTTGTTCATGTGAAACAAACATTTGTTTATGTTCAGTAAAAATTTATTTACTTTGTCCAAATTTTTGTTTAATTTAAACAAACATTTGTTTATGCTGCGCAAATAAATGTTTATGTTGAACAAAATACATTTGTTTATGCTGCGTAAATAAATGTTTATGTTGAACAAAATACATTTGTTTATGTTTAGTAAACATTTGCTTATATTAACCAAACAATTTTTTTACTTAATCAAACATTTGTTTATACCGCGCAAATAATTGTTTATAATTTATATTCAACAAACTTTTTTTCATGTTGAGCAAACATAAGTTTATGTTTACCCACTATTTCTTCGAGCTGTGCTTAGTAATTCCCTGAGATTTCTCTACATAAAATTAAGTATAAAGAAAAAAACTATTCCTTGTAAAGTATTTTTTGAGAAATTTATTTATATATTTGTAATATTCTGTTATTTCCCGATCGAATAGAGCGGAAATCACTTAAATTTATTGACAATTTTCATAATCAAAACGCTATTTGTTATTGTTAAATGTGAGTTTTATTTTTTAGAAAATGAATTTGTTTTTTCAAATCATATATATATATAGAGAAATAAACTCTTTTATTTCGTTGAATGAATTGACGTTCCTATCAATAAATGTGACGTGTAGTGCGAAAAAATGTTTTTCATTTTTACGCGGTAGTAAACAATTCAATTTACACTGACATAATAATTAAGTAAATTGATGAATTGATAACATAATAATTGTTATGATAATTATTATTTCTCAACGGATGTCAATTAAAAACAGGACACAGAGTTCGTTAAAAATAAAAAGAACTTAACATTTTGTTTTTTCTTTTGACTACGTCTTGCGATATTTTTCTAAATGTTCATTGTGTATAAATAATTACAAGTAATTAACAATTTCAAACATTAAAAATTAATTTCGAATTTTTATTAAATAACACTATATAATGAACCTATATTATCATATTATAGTATTATAAATTTATAATACAATATTTTATTATATGTTTTATTTTTTTTTATTTAGGTATACCTATATTTTGACACTGTTGAAGTAATAGCTAAAAAAAAAACAGTAAAAATATTTTTTCCTTTCTTATTTTTTTAACAAAGATAATTATTTACATTTATCGTTCATACGAAAACAAAGAACGAAAAAACAAAAAATCGCAATTAAAATAAAATGAATATCAATAATATTGATATTATTTTTATGTCTATAAGCAAAAAAAAATTAAAATAAAAGAAAAACTATAATTTTTTGTTTTATATAAAAAAAATTATATTATATATAAAATTATTATATATAAAAAAAATTAATGCTCAAAAATGAATTATTGAGAATAAAAAAAATTTATTATAACGTTCGCATAATATTTTTTACTTCGAGTAAAAATTAACGAATTTCGAAAAAATGAAAAAAATAATTTTTTTCTGAAGAGGAAAATATTAAAATGATTTTTGACGTATTTAAAATTTCCCCAATTAGTCGTTAAATAAATTGTGTCATGTTTTTCTCATTAAGTCGCGTGTCTGGCCTACTTGAGGGTCACGGTTCTGCGTTGATAATGATGTAAGGATAACCCAGTGTTTCATCGAATGGAATCAATGAGCTAATGAATGAATGAGGTAGAATGACCTCAGTTTTTGCAAAATCATTTTGTATGTTAAAAAAAATATATTTTTATTTTTTTTCCTCTTTACAATTTTTTTATTATTATTATTTAATATTAACAATTTGATACGGCAAAAAAAAATTATTTTTTTTGTCATTACAAGTGTTATTTAAAGTATATATATATTTGTAAGTTTCGTCAACTTTTTACACTTTTGCCTGATGCAATCAACTTGATGAATAAATCTCGTTAGTTTATTTTTCCCAATATTTTATAATTATTCATGGCGCGTGGCTTCTGATCGTATTTTATTAGAATTTCATCAGTAATATTTCTTCCTCCATGTAATTATTTCATTATTCAGACGTAATTATAGTTCTTTAATCAATTTTCATGTTAAATAAAAAATGAGAAAATGTTTAAAATATTTAAATGAATAATTTAATAAGAATTACAAAATTTAATTATTTATTTATATTAATTAATTTATATCAAGAATTTTAATACTAAAAATCGATTAATTTATATTAATTAATTGAATTTTTATTTTAAATTATCAAATATCTTTGTAAAAAAACAAATTATTATTAAAATACTTTTTTCATATGTTTTGGAAAAAATAATTTTAGAACGAAAATCTAGATAAGAATTTGAAATGCGTATTAAAAAATACTGTAATTTATTCGTCGGATTGATAAAAAGCAGAATAAATTATTTTTGATCGGATCAAATAAAATATCTCGAGTTTCTAAAAGATTACCACTGGTTCCTTTATAAGTCCAATTTTTTTTTATGTTCGTTTATAATTTTATCCAAGGTTTTTATCTGTTTTTCGCATACTATCTGCGTCTTTCATTTTGTTATCATATATATACATTATACAGTTTAAAACTTTTTTTTTCACGAATAGTTTCGCCAAAAAAAAAATTATTGGTGCAAAAAATTTATTTTTCTGTTTAAATTCATTTTATTCGAGACAGTAAAAAATTCGACTATCATCATTTATAGTTAGTTTATTATTCATCTAAAAATAGTCGAATTTTTATATTATGGAGATAAAAATATTAGTCACGTGTTTTCCATAAACCAGTATTTATATTACAGTAAAAAATGATTTTTTAAATTATTTTCATTTATATGCAATCTAATCAAAAGTAAATATATGACAAAAATATTTTATCAAACAACTATTTACCGTTATCTTAATAATGAAAAATATTTCCTATGGAAAATTTATAATTAGAAACTATTCAAGGTAAAACTTTCGTCTCCGTTTTTTTTTGTTTATCTCCTTTTGTTTATATTTCTATTTTTTTATATTCGTATTTTTTTAAACGACTAAAAATTTATTTATGTATTTAAACGTATACGGTTTTAGAAACGAACCTTTTTTATCTAAATAATAAACAAAATATTCTTTATTTGAAAAGTAGAAAAAATATTCTAAAAATTATTTAAAAAAATTATTATTCATTTTATTTTCTAGATGCGAAAAAATATCTCTAATAAGTTTATTGCGAAGAATATGATAAAAGAATAATGTAAGAAATTTTGAATTACCGTAAGAAGTTATTCTCTTATCGTAATCATTATGATAATGTTGTCATGTAACTGACTGATTACTGTATTAATAATAATGACCATAATAATCTTACGATTCCGATCAAGAGGTTAACAATATTTTTGTTTTCTTCATCACATAACAGGCAAACATTTATTATTCCTTTAGGTATAACTGAAAAAAATTATTGATAAAAAAAACCAATTTTTTCTTTTCCCCATTTGTATAAATTAACTATACCAAGTAAAACAACACACTTTAACAGAATATTAAAAAAAAAAATTTTTTTTTCAAATTTTTTTCCTATTACGATGAGAATGCATAAAAATAATATGAAAATATTTCTACTCTTTTTGGTTTTTACGTATGAAAATTAGAAATAATTATACAGAAAACATTTAACTGTCTTTCAAAAGTTCACAAAAAATAAAAGTACTTTTAGTATATCTATTAAAATTTTAATAATAATTATTGTAATCATTATTATTAATCTATTGTTTATTATATTTTCATATTATAATTATATAATACAGTGAGTTCTTGCGAGTCGTTCGATACTTAGAAAAATTTCACAGCACTGTAAAGCAGCGCACGCATATACTTGAAAATGGCGGA
>JUFY01028821.1:0-13870 GCA_001855655.1 Leptopilina clavipes | reverse complement strand
TTATTATTATTATTATTATTATTATTATTATTATTATTATTATTATTATTATTATTATTATTATTATTATTATTATTATTATTATTATTGTTATTATTATTAATTTATGCATTTGAATTTCTACTGCGGATTACATTTACAAAGGTTGTTCCAGTGGTGAAACGCCATTAGATATTTTCGATAGATCGATATTGGTCGTTAGGTGGCAAGTGACATATTGACGATGTCTCTTGCATTTTGCACAGCATGCGTGTCGCGTATATGAGTTGCACACACGTGACGAGTTACTGAGACGTGGCAGAAATTTCAAATTTAATATATAGAATGGCACAAATCTTGTGAATTTTGAACGATTCACAACAAACTCTTATATGATGCAATATTTTTGCGATACTTTAACACGACATGAAAGTTCAAGTATGTACTTGCAAAAAAATTTATTACCACATACACTGGAAAAAAAAATTCATTTGATTCAAATAATGAATTAATTTACTATTATCAAATAAATATTTATTTATACCAAATAAACTTTTATTTGTAACAAATAAATTTAATTTAAATAAAAAAATTATTATTTCACTTACACTTATTATTATTTCACTTATTTGATTTAAATAAAAATTATTTGATTCAAGTAAATATTTATTTCATTTCTCTAGTAATTCATTATTTGAATCAAATAATTTTTCTTTTTAGTTTATATTTATTTTATTACTCACATAATAGTTTCAATGAGAATAGGAAAAAATTTTCCTCTTTTTTGAAACTATTACTACAAAAAAAAAAAGAATTATTGATGATTTAATGTTTGTTCTATAACCAAAGGGGAAAAAATTGGGTAATCAGCTGATCGGAGTTTGCTCCGCCATTTTTAAATATGTGCGCGCAGCTAACGCATGCGCAATGTTGTTTGGAACATTTTTTTTCTTTTTGCATAATATCTACTTGATTTACATGCATATTTTGTTGTGAAATTTTTTTTTTAGAGTGTCTTTTACGACGACGTGTCTTTTATAAATAATTTCTTATACAAATATATACAAATTAAAGCAAATTGAAGACACACGCATATTATGGTTTAATTTATATATTTGTCAGGATTTTCACAATTTTTGAACGATTTCTTATCGCTAAATGTAGTATATTTATGTTGAAATAGTCCAATTTACCGTTATACTGGACTGATAGTAATCATCCATTACTACTGAAACGTTTACGGTCTCGCCTATTCTCAATCTAGGTCGTTAATATTAACGATCATTAAAATGGTAATCAAGCTATCAATTGCTTTTATTTTCATCTCGTAAGATCCTTAAATTTTAACGATTTGTGTTCCGAGTCGTATTTAGTTTATATCGCCAAATTAAAATCCCAAAAGTATAAAAAATAAATTTATTTTATTTTTATATATTTTCTCTCATAGGAAAAATTAAATGTTTCAACGTCAAATTCTCAATTTTCTTTACAGATTATTTTAAATAGTTTGTTTAACATAAATATTTATTTGATTTCAAAATAAATGTTTGCTTCAGTTTTGAAAAATTTTTTGCCCGAAGAAAAAATTTGATCATTAAGCAAATTTTTTTACTAGAACCAAACAAATATTTTCTTAACTATAGCATATAATTATTTGGTTGTCTTGAACCAAAATTTGGTTGTTTGAAAATAAATTTTTTTTCTTATATTTAAATATTGTTTTTGGTTGTCCCTTGGAAAATTTAGTCGATTGAAAAAATGGGAATAAAAATTCCTTATTTGGAATAATTATTCGACTGTAAATGAAATTCTTTTTATAATAATTGTAAGTACCTGATTGTTGTTTAATTCTAAAAGACGGAATTCGTGTGTGTGTGTGATTCTATTTCCCCGAAAAGCAGTTCTCATCTGGAGATTTGGTTCGCTTTGAAACTAAATCGTTTACTTTCATGAGCCATTCGTGGAAACGTGTGCGGCTCTTGGATTGCTAAATTTAGGATTTTGCTTTCTGTTAATGAAAGAGAATGTAAATTATATAACTCCTACTTGGATA
Source organism: Leptopilina clavipes (assembly GCA_001855655.1). Taxonomy (NCBI): domain Eukaryota; kingdom Metazoa; phylum Arthropoda; class Insecta; order Hymenoptera; family Figitidae; genus Leptopilina; species Leptopilina clavipes. Next base: position 11,838 of record JUFY01028821.1, on the reverse strand, counting down.
ATTCATGATTGTCTTTTATATCCTTAATTAAACACTCGTGGAAATTATTATTAACGAATGAATTTCCAAGACTTTTTCCTATTTTTAATGTAGAATTAATTTTCCTCTATTTAAAAAATTTGTCACCTTTTTCACCTGTTCCGTTAGTTGGTTATTTTGTTAATTTCACAAATTTTCTTTTTAATCCAAACTCGAATTTATCGAAATTGTATAATGGAGAACTTATTTCATTACGCAAACAAAATCACGTTGATGTCTTTCAATTCACAAACAAGGAAACCAATGTTAATAAATTTGTTCTAATTTAGGAGCGCTTTGTTTGAGAAAGACGTAAAATGTTTATTAGGTAATACCAGACATTGATTTACTAAATTAACTTTTCATTAGTTATAATTTTTGTACTAATTCAGATTGAGAAAAATAGTAAATAGTAAAATAGTAAGAAAATAAATACAATAATAATAGGGGGAAAAATATTGGGAAAAAAAATTTGAAATATAGTGAATAAAAATGGCTAATGGGGAATTATTTTCTGATTTCAGGACAACGAACAGCTGACGACATTTGCCCACTTGTCGGACTACCACGTATACAGGATTCCGAACGCAAAGAGGTACTTCAACGCACCCTTCGAGTGGGGCATTTGTCTGAGACCATCGAGCAACGCAGAAGCAGAAGACACGGAGGCTGGTGAAGCCGGGTTCAAAGTGATAGCCTTCCACAGTGAAAAGTCACGTGCCTGTTGGCTCACAGCCATGAGGCTGGCAAAGGTAAGTCGAAAAAAAAGCTTCTTTACTTCTCAAAGAACCTGGCACACCAAACACCTTCTTTTTACCCCCCTTCTCTCACTCTCTTTTTCTTTTAATTCATTTCTTATCGAAAACGTGCACAAGAGATATTCCAAAAACACTCTTTGACAATTTCTTTCTTCTCTTTCGCATTTCCTCTTGAACTGGTGATCATCAACTTTAAATCCAACGAAGTAGAAAAATTCTCTACTCCTTCGTTGAAGTGTCGTTGAAATATTGCTTATGATGATTGATTTTTTTCTGTTGCTTTTATTTTTCTCTTTGATGATTTAATGTTTTTCTATAACAAAAGGGAAGAAAATCGAGTATAATCAGCTGTTCGGCGTTTGCTCCGCCATTTTTAAATATGTGTGCGCAGCTAACGCATGCGCATCGAACGATTCGTAAAAGAATTTTTTTTTTAAATTAATTAATTAATAAAAAAAATTATTTGGTTCACGTAAATATTTATTTGGCTAATAGACAAGCAAATTTATTTAATATTTATTTTTATCGAATACATTTTATTTGAGTCAATTAAATATCGTATTTGATTCAATTGCAGTTTATTTGATTGAAATAAAAATTATTCGGTTCAATTGAATATTTATTTAATGACAGGTAAATTAATTAAATTAATATCCTTTTTATCAAATAAATTTCACCTTGAGTCAATTAAATTGTATTTGATTGACTAAATACAAAATGTATTTTTTCAATTACGCTTCAATTGATTTAATTAAAAAATAATAATTATTGTGTTCAAGTAAATATTTATTTGGATAATAAACTAATTGTTTACCAGAACCAATAAATTTTTTCCCATTTAAGTTTTAACAAAAAAAAAAATTCTGTGACAAAAAGAAAACGAAATTTAAAAACAATGATAAAAATAGTATCAAAAAGCGAATGAAAATATTACGGATGAGTGAATGATTTTGTCTTCTCGGTCGGGTGTGTATATATATAGAGAGGGAGAGAGAGGGAGAGAGAATGGAAATGACGTGTTACGTAATCAACGATGAAAAGGGTGGAAAATCGAGTTATGGAAGAGAAGGATATAAACAAATGCGTCAATTCTGCTCGGGTTGGTTGGCCTCTCGAAATTGCTTTTCTGCTGATGAAGTTTGTAATGTCGGCTATATGTATATATACCCTACTCGTTCTAGTAGGAAGTCCAATAGAGAGGAAGTCGACACTCGAGAATGACTTTGAGTCTACACTTTCCAACCAAGAAGAATAGAACTCTAAAGAATGGCATAATAGGAGATGCAGTCCATAGAGACTCCCGTTTTACGGAAGTCATTTTACTTGGGCTTTTACCATAGGAGGCAAAACTTAGATCCTATTACGTCATCTTCAATTTTATTATTTTCCGGGAAAAATTTTTTACCAGTCAATTTTATTTTATTAATTTCCACAATATCTTTCTCTGCTAAAAAAAACTTATCATTTTTAGCAAAAAGAAAATTATTTACAAAATTTATTATTGAAATTTATTATTGATTGATTTTATTATTGAAATTTATTATTGATTGATTTTATTAATTTCTGCTTTTTTTAATTTCCAATTGTTTGCAAAAAAAATTATTAAAAAATTTATTTTATTAACTTCTATATATTTTTCTGCAAAAAAAACAAATGCATTTCAACGAAAGTAAAGAAAATGTGAAGAAACATGATTAAATCGAAAAAAGTCGAGTTTTTTTCTGTCACAAAACACATATAGGTAAAATTCAAAGTGTAGGTAATAATTGCCCTCGGGGGGAGAATGCATGTCGAAAATGCGAAACAAAGCATGATTTGGAATGAAACATGGGAAAAAGATTGCTGTAAATTGAGATAAGAAACAAAATGAGAACGAAATTGTCTTGAAACGACAATTTTCTTCTCTGCGAAAATTCTTTTCCTCCAGGTAAAAAAAAAAATATTTGCTTGTGTAAAAAAATAAATACCGTTTATTAGAATACATTATATTTTTTTTAAATTTTATTTATTATTATTATTAATTTCATATACTTTTTATTTTCGTAAATTAAAATTCGGTCTTTTGTTAACATAATTAATATTTGTTTTTAGAAAATCAAAAATTCCGAGTATATTCTCATTTGTGTTTTAAAAATAACCGCGGTCTCTAATGTTGGGTTGTGATTGACTTCACCTCAAATAAAAAATACTTTTTTCATTTCTCTTTTGTCTTGAACCTCATAATTTTCCTCACTCTGATCTGCTTCTTGGGTTTTGTGACGCCCCTTTTACCCGGGATAGCGCAATGTAGTACTTAGCCATTTCTTAGGGTGGGCCTTTCATCTATGAACCAAGAAAAAGAGAAAAAGAGAAAAAGAGAGAGAGAGAGAGAAGAGCCTTCGAGGCTTTACCTTACTAGTATGGGCATAACCAGTCTCTTGTTCCCTTGTAATTCGTTCGTTCTTTTCGCTTTTTCTAAAACAATCGCCCCTTCATAAAGTCCATATTTCATCTCTTCCATCATTTCCTCGTCTTCTCTTCTTTTCTTCTCCTCCTCTTTCTTCAAATCGAGAAGAAAGAAATTGTCGATAAAAAAATCCGACTTTATAACCCTTTCTATATAAGAAACAGCAAAAAAAATTAACAAGAAGAAAAAAAAATACTAAAATCATTTACAATTTCTAGTGATTCGTCCAATCGTTACAGAAATTGGATTCGTAAAAATTCCTCTCCAGAGAAAATGGAACATTACTGCGCATGCGTGGGCGGCGCGCGCATGGTTAAAAATGGCGGAGCAAACGCGATCAGCTGATCACTCGATTTTTCCTCCCTTCGGTTAAAGAAATATACAAAATAAATTGTGTTAATCTCGATGAGAAATAATCGTACAATAATTGAATAAAACAGGGATCAAAGTGCGAAATGATTTTTTCACACTTTTTGGAAAAAAAATTGTTGCACTGTTGGTAAATTGATTTATATACAAAAAGAAGATTGGAGAAGTGTAATCGAAAGTCTGTTCGGAATTGATAGAGGGATATAAATTTCTGATAGTACTGTATATCAAGTGGGAATAATAATTCTATAACTCTCCTAACTTGTTCCGAGAGAGTCAGTGACATTCGGAGATGGTTTCAATTAGTGTCATCTGCTTAAGTTGGATACATATCTATGCACTTAGCATCCAAGTCGTTTTGAAAGCGTAACCATAACAACGTTCCTGGGATTATATTTCGTGTCACACGTGAGTTCTGTCCCAACTCTGGTCGGTTTTTCTCTTTCCATATATACATATCAACTCGCTCCAAGAGTCAACATAATACTATGGCTCATACGATGCCAAAAGACCTCAGGGCTTTCAAATTATTAGTCTTCTGACCTTTCGCGACTTTTCTCTCTTCCTCTCGCTCCGAAAAATATATAAATATTATTTCACTATAAGATTATTTTTTTTAATATATTGTTCATCTCTCTCGCTCTCTCTCTCTCTCTCTACGTATTCTCATTCACTTCCCAAACCGCCGTCGTCAGGGACGGAAATACATTATCGACATTCGCCCATGCTTCTCTACCTTTGGGGCTGAAATTTACTTTCAGGTTTTATATTTTCAAATTTTAGAAAACTTTATTTCACTTTTTATTACGGTTGTTTATTTTGTAAAATAAATTTATTTTTATTTTTCTATTTTTGAACTAAATGTTTATGTAATATTAATAAGAAATAAATAAATAGAATAAATTAACTAAATAAATAGAATAAATAAACTGAATAAATATAATAAATGAACTGAATAAATATAATAAATAAACTGAATAAATATAATAAATAAACTAAATAAATATAATAACTGAACCTAATAAATATAAATATAATAAATAAACTAAATAAACAGAATAAAAATAAATAAAATGAGTGAAATAAGTAAATAAAAAGATAAATAAAATAAAGAAATAAAGTAAAATAAACAAATCAACAAAATAAATAAACCAATAAACGAATAAATAAAGCGTCAATAAATAAACTAAATATAAACATTATAAACTAATTGAAAATTTTTGTCAAATAAAATAAATAATTAGATAATTAAATAAACAAAACAAAGCAAACTAAATAGACACAGGATGAAATAATATCAACAAATAAAAAAACCAATGAACAAAATAGAAATAAACAGAATAATAAATAAATCAATTAATTAAAATAAAAAAATTAAATAATTAAAGAAATAAATTAAAATAAACAAATGAAGAAAATAAAGTGAACTAAATTTTCCAAAAAAATCAATTAACGGAGTAGAAGTAAACAAAATAATTAAAGAAGTAAAAAATAAATAAAAGAAATTAATTAACTTATACAAATACAATCTAAATAAATAGAACAAATAATAAATGTAAATGATAAAACGACAGTTTTTCAAGGCTATGGCATTATTTATTTCCGTTTTCCAATTCATCATCGAATAAATAATAGGCGCTGAGAAAAGAATTTTTTTTTTAATACTTGAAAACAATTCGATTCGGCTGACGCGATGAGTATTTGAATCGATTGTATAGAAACGATATCGGAACATATTGGGTGCACTTGTAAAGTAAAAATATAGAGGAAAAAACTTGAAAATTTAATGTAATTGCTGGGAAATTGCTGATGAAACTTGGGGGGGACAAATTTCTTCTTTCTTTATTTTTATTTTTATCTTTTTTTTTGAGGAATGAGAAGAGAGCTCTTTTTGAAGGAAAGTTGGTAGACAAGTCTATCGGTTTTGTAACATAGTTCAGTCTGTTCATTCGTTGTGTGTCCGCTAGTCTTATGGGTCGATACGGCGGGTCATACCATGGTCCGCACCCACATTCCCACACAGTCTTGGATTGCCTGTCGCACCACCTCACTTACACCTGTTCTTTCCATCTATATACATATAAAACGTACGTGCATACAAAATTTATCCAATTTTCGTACAACTCTCTTTCTGCATTTCAAACTAAGAGAACGACAATTTCACATCGATTATAAATTTATCATCGAGCAATTTTCTTCTTTTTTTTATAATCGGTTTCTATTTTTAGAAAACACCTGTAATTTTGTAGAATGAAAAATTTATTTTACGAAACAAAAAATTACATTCTGAAAGAGTGGGGGGGGGGGGTGAGAAATTGTAATAATCTATTTAATAAAATAGTAACTATTAATTCAATATAAAAAATTATAATAAACTATATTAAATTTATAAAATAGTAACTGTTAAATAAATATTAATTAAAATAGTATCAAAATTGTAAATACTACCAAAGTATACTAAATACAATCAAAATAATACATAGTATTTTAATACTAAATACTATTAAAATACTAAATACTATTAAAATACTAAATAGTATCAGAATAATAAATACTATCAAAAAAATAAATAGTATTTTAATACTAAATACTATTAAAATACGAAAGACTATTATAATACTAAATAGTATCAAAATACTAAATACTATCAAAATAATAAATAGTATTTTAATACTAAATACTATTAAAATACTAAATAGTATCAAAATACTAAATACTATTAAAATACTAAAGACTATTATAATACTAAATAGTATCAAAATACTAAATACTATCAAAATACTAAATAGTATTTTAATACTAAATACTATTAAAATACTAAATAGTATCAAAGTACTAAATACTATCAAATTAATAAATAGTATTTTAATACTATATACTATTGAAATACTAAATACTATTATAATACTGAATACTATTAAAATACTAAATACTATTAAAATACTAAATAGTATCAAAATACTAAATACTATTAAAATACGAAATAGTATCAGAATACTAAATACTATCAAAATAATAAATAGTATTTTAATACTAAATAGTTAAATACTATTAAAATACTAAAGACTATTATAATACTAAATAGTATCAAAATACTAAATACTATCAAAATACTAAATACTATTAAAATAATAAATAGTATTTTAATACTAAATACTATTAAAATACTAAATAGTATCAAAATACTATTAATTGAATAAAAAATACCTGTGTACAATAATCGTTTTTGACTTTTCTAAAATACCTGCTATTAAAACGTAGTTTATTTCCCCTTTTCACAATAATTCATTTCGCCCTAAAGGAGAGAGAGAGAGAGAGAGAGAGAGAGAGAGAGAGAGAGTGTGAGATAATATAACCCTATAATTATAACCACACTTTGAAATGGATTTTGGCGCGAGAAATTATTTTTGCGCTCACCCCTCAGGAATTATTTTCAACTTTATATAGAGAGAGTGTAATTTAATCTTCTTTTTTCAAAATGATTTATATACGTATAGAGAGATAGAGAGAGAGGAAGTGGAATGAAAATCTTCTCGCGTGCGCCATTCAATGTGTTTCTCGCGCTCGAAAATGTTCCCTTTGGAATCTTTGGGGGCGACTTAATTGTTACTTTAGGAGTTAAAGTTTGCAGTTCTAGTGCAAAGATAAGAGATTTAAATTGCAAACTAGAATGGGTATAGCAAACGGTCGAGTGAGGTGTGAAGTACCGAGGCAAACGTAACGCAGGAAATTACGAAACTTTGATTCGAACGAAGAGAGGGCCGTCCTCACCCACCCTCTTCCCCCCCCCCCCCCCCCCCCACCCCATGCCATTAAATTATCTTCGGTCTGGCCTATTGTGCGGACTGCCACATTTCGATTTCGATCGATTTCCGCCCCGATAAACAATTCTGCACACCAGGTGTGCAATGTGTGAAATATTCTATATGTATATTTATATATGTATATACCTTAAATTCGACAAAACAACTTTTACCATCATCATTCGTTTTCAAATGTCATTTTACAATTCATCATAAACTCCTCAATTGTTGTCCAATTGTAATTTTTATTGTCGCTATTTTAACCCTTGTTTTAAATTGAAATTTTCCATTTTTTAAACAAATTTTGCTATTGAATTAGTTAAAATTTACTAATAAAAAGTAAAAAAAAAGAGAAAATTTTCTACTAGTTTTAATTCTTAGTAGAAGAAGCAGTTTTTATCAGACAATTTTTACTTTTAAGTAGAAAAAAGTGGTTTTAGTCAGACAATTTTTTAAAATTAAAAAACGCCATTTTTAATAGATAAAATCTATTTTTAAGAAGAAAAATTATTTTTTGGAATACAAATTTTACTTCTTAGTAGAAGAAGAACTTTTTGTCAGACAATTTTTTATTTTAAGTAGAAAAAAATAGTTTTAGTCAGACATTTTTAAAGTAGAAAAAATATTTTTAGTCAGACACTTTAATAGTTTTTGTCAGTCATTTTTTTAAGTAGAAAAAATAGTTTTAGTAGAAAAAATAGTTTTAGTCAGACACTTTTTTAAGTAGAAAAAATAGTTTTAGTCAAACATTTTTTTAAGTAGAAAAAATAGTTTCAGTCAGTCATTTTTTTAAGTAGTAAAAATTGTTTTAGTCAGACATTCTTATAGTAGAAAAAGTATTTTTATTTAGTCATTTTTTAAGTAGTAAAAATAGTTTTAATCAGACATTTTTAAATTCGAAAGAATATTTTTATTTAGTCATTTTTTTAAGTAGTAAAAATTGTTTTAGTCAGACATTTTTAAGTAGAAAAAATAGTTTTAGTCAGACACTTTAATAGTTTTTGTCAGTCATTTTTTAAGTAGAAAAATTAGTTTTAGTCAGACACTTTTTTAAGTAGAAAAAGTAGTTTTAGTCAAACACTTTTTTAAGTAGAATAAATAGTTTTAGTCACACACTTTTTTAAGTAGAAAAAATAGTTTCAGTCAGTCATTTTCTTAAGTAGTAAAAAAAGTTTTAGTCAGACATTTTTAAAGTCGAAATAATATTTTTATTAAGTCATTTTTTAAAGTAGTAAAAATAGTTTTAGTCAGACATTTTTGAGTAGAAAAAATAGTTTTAGTCAGACATTTTCTTAAGTAGTAAAAAAAGTTTTAGTCAGACATTTTTAAAGTCGAAATAATATTTTTATTTAGTCATTTTTTTAAGTAGTAAAAATAGTTTTACTCAGACAAATATTATTTTCACTCTTTTATTACCAATAATTTTTATTCAAAAGTCTAAACTACTTTCATTATAATTGAAAATGAACTGATTTACAATATTTTAAGAATGGAACAACCAAATAAAATTACATCATTAATATAAGAAAATGTCAAAAAACCAAAGAATTGAAGGGAACCTTATAAAATGGAAAATAAAGTACCGTAATTCCCTCAATTGTTTTTCTAATGAAACAATAAATGCTGTTTGAATTGTGTAAATATAATTCAGAACGGTCGAGAATCCTTGTAGAAGGGAAAAAGAGAGAGGGAGAGAGAAGAGTAAAAAGTTAACTGCCTTATCCCCCTTTTTCGCCTTATAATTACAAGGCAGTTTCCTGATTTTAAAAGCCAGTCTCCGATCGGAATATTCGGTTCCATGTAATCCAATATTGGTATTATTTTTTTTAATTATATGTTTTCTTTCGACTACCTTCATTTGGTTTCCTATTTCGCTGCTCATCCTGTTTATTAAAATCCTCTCTCTGCCCTTTGGCATCTGTAATTTGAATCCTCTCACAAGTATTAATCAGTTTTTTTTCAATTTTTTCCACTTGATTTACATAAATATCTACGTTATATTAATAATAGTATTAATTTATTATTAAATTGTTAATATAATATTCTGTATAAATTTTTTTATATTAGTTAATTTTTTAATTAATATTTCATATGAATTAATTGATATTAGTTAATTTATTAATTAATATTTCATATATATTAGTTTATACTTTATATTAATTAATTTATTATTATTTAATATTGTATTATTATTATTTAATAATTATTATTATTTATTTTATTATTATGTATTTTATTATTATTTAACATATTATTTAATATGTATGAGTTAACATTAATTATTAATAATTATCATATTTTTTATACTTTTATCCTTTCCATACTTTTTGCCGCATAAAATTTTTTTTTGACATCAAGTTATATGTATATAGTGACGTTTGAAAATGAAGAATTCTGATGTTCTAACAACGATTCTTTATTTTTGTTGCAGTACGGTAAGCAGCTCAGAGAAAACTACAGAGCCTTCAAGAACAAGCAGTGTGAGCAGACAAGTGGCGGCAGTCCCAAAGAGCAGTACAACAGCTACAATGTACCCAATGTAAGTTTTTTCCCTTTTTTTCTCTTTCTTTTTTTTCCAGATATTTTTTTAACCCACGTCAACTGAAAAATGTTCGCACAAGATATTTTTCGTCAGGGAATTATTTTCAGGTTTGAGAATTAAAATTTTGACAGCTAAAAACTTTTAAAAACACAACAACGTGTTTTTGATTTTGTTAAAAATAATTTTTTTCAGTAATTAAATAATATTTTTATAAGTTAACAATTTTTCTCATCTTTAAATATTTAAAATTTAAATAAATAAAATATATATTTAATGTAAAATTATTATTATTATTTCTATATTTTATTATATTTAAATATTTTCCTTGGAATGTTTATGGAAATATTTATGGAAAAAATGATTTATTTTTGAGAAAAAATGACTTGTGAAAAAAATTTCATGACAATGAGAAGAGAAAAAAAATATATGGGAGAAGAGGCGCGAATAATCGGTTTATATAAGCGGGTAAAAATGCGCATCTGTAGTTAGTCGAGAGAGTGATATATATTGTATGGTGTTTTTTTTTTTATTTTCTGAATTTTTTTTTTTTTCTTTATTGAAACCACCATGATTCGTTTAGAGCATTAAGCAGCACTGTATTTATGCAACGATTAAATGGTGCGCCGAATTAACGTATTGGCTCGTATATCAAGAAGTTTATCGCCTGCTCCAGCGACAATAAATTTTCTGCGATCGTTCGATTTATCTGCAGTGCTTTCCGTTTCGCTGGAGAAGAAAGAACTGCGGCGCCGTTTAAAGCAATCGCCGTCAAAGTGGCCATGGAAAATTAATGTCGCATCAACTGCGAATACCCGTAACTAAAAAAAAAATAAATAAATAAAATAAAAAAAAAAATTTATATGTATTGATGGTGCGCACAAACCATATTCCCAAATATGGTGAGCACTACAAATTTCCCCCCGCGACTAGAATCATTCCATCGCGTTTATAATGCGTGTCACTTTATTTTTCCTTGTTTAAAAAAATTTGAACGAACTTTTATCTCGGAATTTCAAAAAGAAATTTTTTTCATTTTACGATTTCAGATTTAGAATTTATTTATTTATTGTTTTCTACTTAAAAAAACTGTCTGACTAAAACTATTTTATCTACTTAAAAAATGTCTGATTAAAACTATTAAAATGGCTGACTAAAAATATTTTTTCTACTTAAAAAATTGTCTGACAAAAACTATTTTTCTACTTAAAAAAATGTCTGACTAAAATTATTTTTTCTACTTAAAAAATTGTCTGATTAAAACTATTAAAATGTCTGACTAAACAAATTTTTTCTTCTTAGAAATTGTCTGACAAAAACTATTTTTTCTACTTAAAATAATGTCTGACTGAAACTATTTTTACTACTTAAAAAATGTCTGACAAAAACGATTTTTCTACTTAAAAAAATGTCTGACTAAAATTATTTTTTCTACTTAAAAAAATGTCTGACTAAAACTATTAAAGCGTCTGACTAAAAATATTTTTTCTACTTAAAAAATGTCTGACAAAAACGATTTTTTCTACTTAAAAATGTCTGACAAACTTTTTTTTCTACTCACAAGAATGACTGACTAAAACAATTAAAATGTCTGACTAAAAATATTTTTTATACTTAAAATAATGTCTGACTAAAACTATTTTTACTACTTTCAAAAATGACTGAACAAAACTATTTTTTATACTTAAAAATTTCTGACTAAAACTATTTTTACTACTTAAAAAAATGACTGAACAAAACTGGTTTTTATACTTAAAAATGTCTGACTTAAATTATTTTTTCTACTTAAAAAATGTCTGATTAAAACTATTAAAATGTCTGACTAAAAATATTTTTTCTACTTAAAAAATTGTCTGACAAAAACTATTTTTCTACTTAAAAAAATGTCTGACTAAAATTATTTTT
>JUFY01028819.1:0-12064 GCA_001855655.1 Leptopilina clavipes | reverse complement strand
TAAAATTTAACTAATTCGAAAGCAAAAAGTGAGTCACTAATTCAAATTAGTTAAAATTTTTACTAATTCAAATTTAGAGAGTAACAAATAAATTTTATTTGTAACAAATAAATTTTATTTAAGAGAATTAAATAGTAGTTGATTCAAATACAAAAATTATTGAATGAATTACAATTTATTTGATGTGAATAAAAATTAATTGATTCGAATAATGGATTTATTTGATTAATTATTAGCAAATAAATATTTACTTTTATCAAATAAATTTTATTTGAGTCAATTGAATTGAATTTGATTCAAATATAGAAATTATTGATTCACCTACAGTTTATTTGATTTAAATAAAAATTATTTGATTCAAATATGAATTAATTTGATTAATTATTAACAAATAAATATTTATTTGTATCAAATAAATTTTATTTGTAACAAATTATCTTTATTTGTAGCAAAAAAATTTTATTTGAGTCAATTAAATAAAGTTTGATTCAAATACAGAAATTATTGATTCACTTACAGTTTATTTAATTCAAATAATAAATTAATTGATTAATTATTATCAAATGAATATTTCCTTGTATCGAATAAATTTTATTAGTAACAAATAAATTTTATTAGTAACAAAAAAATGTTATTAGTAACAAATAAATTTTATTTGGGTTAATTAAATATAATTTTGAGTAAATTAAACGATATTTGATTCAAATACAAAAAATATTGATTCAATTACAGTTATTTGATGTAAATAAATATTATTTGATTCAAATAATAGATTATTTGATTAATTATTATCAAATAAATATTTCCTTGTATCGAATAAATTTTATTAGTAGCAAATAAATTTTATTTGAGTTAATTAAATATTTATTTGAGTCAATTAAATGTTATTTGAGTCAATTAAGTGTTATTTGAGTCAATTAAATGTTATTTGAGTCAATTAAATGTTATTTGAGTCATTTAAATGTTATTTGATTCAATTAAATAGTATTTGATTCAATTAAATGGTATTTGAGTCAATTAATTGGTATTTGATTCAATTACAGTTTATTTGATTCAAAATAGAAATTAGTTGTTTCAAGTAAATATTTTTTTGATAATAGACAAGTAATTGGTTATTTGAATCAAATAAATTTTTTTTAGTATTTTATAATATAAAAAGATGTAAATATTCAATTTTTTCCCCCTAACTTTTTTTGGAAAAAATTTTTTTTAAATAAAAGACAAATTTCAGCGATATGAATAAATAAATTCTTTTTGGCATCATTTTTTCTGCTTAAATTGTAAAATTCTCAATTTTTTTCGTTTAAGAAACGCCCCCCCCCTCTCCTCTTTTTTTCTCTCTCTCTGCCCTGTCCCCTTTTGGAATAAGAGTACTGAGGACTTGAAAAAAAAAACTCAATTCTTTTCGCAGAGGCGAAACAGAAAACCGCAGAAACCACGTCTCTCTCTCTCTCTCTCTCTCTCACTCTGTCTTCCTCATTTACTACTTTTAATGCCTTTTTTTTTCTTCCTTCGGCCCGGTTTATGACCTTAAAAAAAAAAAAGTTGCCAACTCTTGACTTCAAGTCTTTTTCGAATGCCTGTTCCGTTAAATCATTTTCAGATAATTTTTTTTCTCCTCCACACAACTGTTAAAGATAAATAATTATTGATAAAAATCAAGTGTCACTGGTTAAATATTTATTGCCCTGGGAACATAAAAATGTCACTTAATGCGTTTTAATGTGAAAGGTGAAAAAAGAAAGAGAGAGAGAGGCAAATAAAGAAAAAAAAGAAACAATTTCTTAACATTGTTGTTTGGTTTTGAATTTTGGGAATGTGAATAAATAATAATGTGTGATATGTTTATTTTGACACGTCTCCGCATGGAATTTATATGTCGGGGAATTTTTGCAAATGCCATATTTCGAGGACATAAAAGTCCACTTTTACGAGGCTCTCAGGGGTTTTTCGGAGCAAAAGTCGATTGAGAATCGAAGTGAAGAAAAAAAAAGAAAAAACGTTTTAGAAAATCTTTGGATGAATATACAAATATATATATATATATATATATTATAACACACAAGACGTATATTTATACTGAAGAGTCCCTTTTTCCTATATATATATGGTTCCTTGAGCAAAGAGGAATATGAAAGAACCGTCTGTCACGCCAACATATTATATTGATTTGGTGGTTTACGATCCGACAAGCTGACTTCACTCGCCGACATAAAACTAAATTCTACGACCGCGAAAGGGACTCTCTTTGCTTCCCGGTGTAGAGACCGTGACACAAATTTTTTCTTCTCTCTCTCTCTCTCTCTCTTTTTTTTATGTTATTATACCTTTTCTTAAAAGCAACAACACAGAGGGTGAAAGAGAGAAGGTGGAGTAGATTTCAAATAAGCAATTACACAAATGATATATACGAATGCTTCCGCTTTTACATGAAGAAAATATTATATAATATACAATAAAAGGTCCCCTATATACATATACATAAGGAAAAAGTTGACTAGAAACACGAGTTGTGATTTTAATGTTTTGATCTTTTGATAACAAAAAAGAGGAATGAAACTTTTCTGATATTTATGATGAGGAAAATAATACTCTTCTCTTAAATTTTCGAATTGGCACGAGAATAAGTTATTGTCGATATATATAAAAGTTTTATAGACGTTTGGGGTGATCCACAGTGACCAAAGAATATTGTGTAGAAATATTGTTTATTTGTTCCCGGATATGTTTTATTTCGAACGAAAAGGTGCAGTCGAGCAAAGCGAAAGAAAATTTTCAAAATAAAAGGAAAATTTTTTGGTTTATTTACATAATTTTACGGAATACGGATTGCGGATTACGGTTTACGGAATACGTCTCACGGATTACGGTTTACGGTTGACGTACCACGCCTTCGCCTTATGGTTTACGATCGAATTTTATGTTTTAAGTCCTACGGATTACGGAATACGTCTTACGGATCACGTAATACGTCTCATTGTTCACGTTCTACGTCCTACGGCTTACAGTATACGTACTATGACGGTACGGTATCTTCCCTATGGTTTACGTATTGAGTTTTACGTCTTGCGTGTTTGGTCCTACGGTTTACGGAATACGTCTTACGGATCACGTAATACGTCTCCTGGTTTACGTGATTACTTACTACCTCCGACGGCTTACTCTTATCCTTTAGTTTACAAATTGAGTTTTACGTTTTCGTTCTGGTCCTACGTAATACGTCTTACGGTTGACGGATTACGGATTAGGTTTTACGGATTACGGATTACGTTCTTCAGTACAAAAATTTTTTTTTTTATTTTCTTTTTGTGATTAGATTAGTTTAACATTTTTAATTGCAAAAAAAATTCGTTAAATTGTTTCGAGGGAGCGAAAATTTGTCCTGTCTTGTTTTTTATATTAAGACATGTTTTGTGGTTAATAAGTTAGATTGCAATGAAACATTTAGTTGAAATTTTCGAATAAAACCTCAACGATCTGCAAAAATACAGATTAACGACGATAGAAATGCGCATTTAAAAAGTAATTGAAAACAACCGTTGAAATTTTCTCTTAGCATGATAATAATTTTTAAGATTTGGCTAAAAGTTTGTCGGTGACATTTACGACTCAACTTTGTTTGAATGAAAAAAAAAAATGGAAAGAAAAAGAAAATTACCGTTCACGCATTAAGTGAGCTACGAACGTAAATTTGGCCCCCTTTCTTTTTTTTTGGTGTGTTCTCCTTCTGAGAAACTTCTAAGCCATGCTTCTTTTTCTTCTTCTACTTCTTTTTCGTCTTCTTCTTTTGCTTCTATATAAGATTCGTTTGTAAATGTCTACGGGGAGAAAAATCGCATAAACGTCCACGCGCGCGCCCCCCCTCACCCTTTTTGTAGATGTCGTCTGACTATAAAACTTGCAGCCATAAAACGCAGATAAAAAGGGCGGATCTGTTTAGGGATTACTTCGTTCCGCACATTATCTACGATACCGATTCTAAAATTTGACGCGGCGTCATCGCGACGACCCACTTTCCATCTCTTTTTACGACTATTGCCAAAATAAAGATGGGTTATCACTATTCAATTCTGTATACGTTTCTTATTTATATATATATATAGGTATATATTTAGAGATCAATTCTTAACATGCTGATGGAGAAAAAAAGTTGAGTCTCGTAACTGCAAGATAAATATCTTGCAGTTACGAGACTATATCTTTGACTATCTTTGATAGGTCACTTTTATCATTGCAATTTGACACTTTTATGTAATAAAATGGTTAGGAAAATATTTCTATTTCTAGTGAAAAATTTATTAGGTACTCACTGTAAACTTAAAATTATCAAATTGATACCAAAAGTGTCAAATTGATCCAAAATAATTTGGAATCAATTTGATAATTTTGGTATCAAATTGATACCAAAAGTGTCAAATTGATCCAAAAATATTTTGATTCAAAATAATTTGGAATCAATTTGATAATTTTGGTATCAAATTGATACCAAAAATGTCAAATTGATCCAAAAATATTTTGATTCAAAATAATTTGGAATCAATTTGATAATTTTGGTATCAATTCAATACTTTTAAATTTACACTGCGGCTCTAAATGAAAATTCAACAAATTTGAATTTTTCCCCCCCGAATGAAATTATATATATGATATATTTTTACCAGAAAGAGTTATGAAACTATTTCTCTAATAAACGAGCATTTGATCCACATAAGTTATGCAAAGCGTCATTTCTACTGTATCTAAATCTTTTTAATCCCCCAATTTTAGAGTAGGTAATAGTTTGACCCACTTTCTATTCAAAATCATTTAAATTGATAAGCGATTAAAAGAGCAAAAAGAGAGAATAAAGATGATAGGTGAAGGGTGAGGGGGGGGGGCAATTTGAATGAATCAGATTCTTATTTATAGATGCGTTGCCTCTTTTTTTCACCCGTTCAATCAAGATCCCCTCTCTCTCTCTTTTCTCTCTATATATATGCATCTGCCTTATATGCAAAGAGAGATTCGAAACATTAATTTTGGGCACGTTCAACATCGAATCACTTTATCTCGATAAAAAACGATTTTTCATTTCTAGCTGGATCGACGCATTAAAATTCTGTGTCACTCTCGTTAGGCACTGGCGCGTCATCGTTTTTTTCTTCTAGAGACGCATATATATGTATATATATATACATATAGTCAGGGCAGGCATTGGAAAAGACACTTATATTGCGTCTCCTCGTCGTTGTGTCGCCCCATCGTTTGCTATGTCATTTATCATCGCGCATGGAGGAAGAGGAGAGAGAGAGAGAGAGAGAGAGAGAGAAAAAGATGAACGTAAACGGAAAGTAAGAAAATCACAATTCCGCAAACGACTTTTCAAGATAGACATTTTCACATTTTGAGATGGTGGACAACGACGATGAAAAAGAAGAAGAAGAAAAAGAAGAACAGAGAATCTATCACAGTCGGATGGTAAGGTGAAAGTCCATGTTTCACTCGGTTCCTATACGAATGAAACATTGCCACAAAACAAGGGTGTCATGTCTCTCTCCCTCTCTCTCTCTCTCTCTCTCTCTCTCTCTCTCTCTCTCTCTCGGTGTGTATGTCGTTAGTCGCCACCCCAGGAACTCTCTATTTCATTCAAGTTTCCCCGTGTCTAGTTTCAATTCTCCTTTCTTTTTTCAGATAATGGTATTCCACACTGTTTTTTTTCTTCTTTCCGCACAACTGGATTTTTTTTTTAGGGGATCGAGCGAGAAGATGGAAAAAAATTTTTCCCTCTCTATGAAAAGGAGAAAAAAATTCCTTAAATGGGAAATTAATTGAATATTTTGTGTGTTCTGTAGAAATTTTTTTCCCCTTTTTTTCAAATAGTTCGCTAAAGAAAATAATCGAGTATTGTAATTTTATGATAATCTACATAACATTTCTCGGACATTTGTAGTCTAAATATTTGTTTAGGTGTGGTGTGAATTTTTTGTCAATGAGGCTAATTGAAGTTTTTTTTTGTGAAGGAGGAGAGGAGTTTTATTGATTAATGGTCAATTGGACTGATTTCTATAACTGGAGAAACTATTTACTTGAGTGCAAATTTTTTTTTTTTGTAATTTTTTCATTGGGTGGGGAAGATTTTAATATTTTATAAATGAAGTTTTAAAGTGTAGCAATTTTAAGGAAATATTTGTCTGTTTCAAATTTTACGGATTACGTTTTACGGATTACGGATCACGTTTTACGGATCACGCCTCACGGATTAGGTGCTACGTCTTACGTTCTGCTTTAAAAGCTTTGCGTACTATGGCTTTTAGCTTATGATTTACTGTTGAGTCTTACGTTTTACGTCTCACGCTTTACGTTCTACGTCTTGCGGATTACGTCAAGAGTCTTACGGCTTACTATTTTGAATTTTCGTATACAACGTCTTATGTTTTATGTTTCAAGTTTGCGTTGTTAGGGTTTATTACTTACGGTTCAAGTCTCAAATTATACGGTTTACGGCTTACGTACGACGTCTTACGGTTAACGTAATACGTCTTACAGTATTTGTACTACGTCTTACTGCGTTGTCAAACTACAAACATAGAAATCTCGTGGTTTTCGTTTAACTTCTTACGGTCTACATACTCCGTTTTACGTCTTACGGTTACGTTCTACGTCTTACGGTTTACGTACTACGTCTTACGGATTACGAATTAGGTCTTACGGTCTAAATACTCCGTCTTAATGTTTACGAACTAATCCTACGGTTAGTCTACGTCTCACGTCTACGTTCACGTTCAACGTCTTACGGTTAACGTACTACGTCTCACGGATTACGAATTACGTCATACGGTCTACATACTCCGTCTTTCAGTTTACGATCTACGTCCTACGGTTTCCGTACTACGTCTCACGGATTACGAATTACGTCATACTGTCTACATACTCCGTCTTTCAGTTTACGATCCACGTCCTACGGTTTCCGTACTACGTCTTAAGGTTTACGTTCTACGTCTCACGGTTCACGGAATACGTTTTACGGAATACGTTTTACGGAATACGTTTTACGGAGTACGTTTTACGGAGTACGTTTCGTGACTAGGGTTTTATTTTTCACGGTTTACATATTCTTGATTCTTAGGGATTACGGATTAAGTCTTGAGTGGAAAAATATTTTTTTTTTCCGTTTAAATTGCGTGTATGTTTAGTTTCTTAGATGCTATAAAATTGTCTTGTCAGTTTTATCTTTCTCTCTCTCTCTCTCTCTCTCTTTCTCTCTTTTTTTTTGATGTTGGGTTAGATTGCAAAGAGCTCTTAAAGGTTTGGTACCAAACGGAAATTCACATTTCCACTTACATGTTTACGTTTTGTTTTTAATTTCAACTGGCGAGTTTTACCAGTATAAAAGTTTAACTGAGTGTACTGTAAACGGCTCCTCTATGTCCAGTTTATGCTCGTAAACTCTCAAATAGTCTCTCTCTTGGCTTCGATGCGTCGATTCGCATTAAGCGTTTTTACATCCTCAGGAAAAAGAGCATCCAAGAGCTACCTTTAACGCTTCTTGCTTCGCTCATTAAATGTTATATACCGGGTCACTGCTCGTAACTTTATGTACCCGCGGTAATGTTCAAGTCGATCCTCCTTTTGCCATATACACTCTCTCAAGCCCCGGCCACTTACGTTCACTTCCGGCTTTTGAGCTCCTGCGCTTCACATGCTTGCGGGTCGCGTCATTTATCCTCAGCATGATCTCCAATGTTGAGATCTTCAATCTCTTCGTGACATTCTTTTTTTTTTGCTTTTTCCTTCAACAACATTTTTCGTCTTGACATGCACCCTTATTTTTTTTTAACATCTATATTTTTTGGCACGTGCAACCTTTTGTTGACAAAAGTGTGATGACCCACATTTCACCCCATGACATCTCAATAGTATATAGAGTTCCAAAATTCGAGGTGCAAAAAAAAATTTGCCCGATCGTAAATTATTTTTGACTTTTAGTGAAAGAAAAGTAATTTTTTTTTTTACTATATTGTAATTATTTTTCACGAGATACCAATGATGATATAATTGGTACTTTTGTTATTTAAAAAATATCCGGATCGTAGATCATCTTATGCTGGGGCAAAGTAATTATTTTCTTGAAACTAAATTACATACGTGTCATAAGCGTATATTATTTTTGTATGAGACATTTTTTTTTTTTTTTAACGAAAATCTGCAGTCGTGTTTTGTTTGGAGAGAGGAGGGACAATAAAGCAGATCCTTTTGAGCTAATGACATCTTTTACATGTAGTATGTTATTATCAACATTCTTTGATGTTACAAAATCAAATTACCTTAGGGAGATCCCCAGTGAAATAGTATAATCGTTAAGGAAATGAAAACTTATAGGTACATGTATTTTTTTCCACAGGAAATTGTGTAAAAAAAATATGGAAGGTAATTAAACATTTTTTTATCATTAAAAATTTTTTTTTAAGGAAAATTAGAATTCAAATATATTCGCATAAATTGTGACTATTAGTTTTCTAAATCTGGTAAATTAAAAAAAAATTGATAAAAGCAAGAAGTTTAAAATGTTCATTTTAAGAAGGTAAAAAATATTTTACAATTCGAAAAATATTTTACAGTTCAAAAAATATTTTACAATTCGAAAAATATTTTACAATTCAGAAAATATTTTACAATTCGAAAAATATTTTACAATTTGAAAAATATTTTACAATTGAAAAATATTTCACAACTCGAAAAATATTTTACAATTTTGAAAATATTTTACAATTCGAAAAATATTTTACAATTTAGAAAATATTTTAAAATTCGAAAAATATTTTACAATTTAGAAAATATTTTACAATTCGAAAAATATTTTACAATTCAAAAAATATTCCACAATTCGAAAAATATTTTACAATTCGAAAAATATTTTACAATTGAAAAATATTTCACAACTCGAAAAATATTTTACAATTTTGAAAATATTTTACAATTTAGAAAATATTTTACAATTCGAAAAATATTTTACAATTTAGAAAATATTTTACACTTCGAAAAATATTTTACAATTGAAAAAATATTTTACAATTCAGAAAATATTTTACAATTCGAAAAATATTTTACAATTTAGAAAATATTTTACAATTCGAAAAATATTTTACACTTCGAAAAATATTTTACAATTCGAAAAATATTTTACAATTGAAAAAATATTTTAGAATTCAGAAAATATTTTGCAATTCGAAAAATATTTCACAATTCGAAAAATATTTTACAATTCAAAAAATATTTTACATAGAAAAAGAAAATATCGTCGATTTGTGATTTATAAATAAAAACCACTCTTGAAAAACTAATTTGTCAAACATAAAATAATTCCCGGAAGTGTACACAACTTCCCTGAACTATATAATATAGAAACCAATCATTATTCCAATTTCTCAAAGGCTACCGGATTTATTATACGTTTTATTTGTCATCCTCTCAATTAGTAAAGGTATTAATTTACATTCTTTTTTTCTCCATTGTTTAGAGAGTGTTTTTCCCCCTTTTTCTATATTCAAAAGTATTTTTTTTTTCTGTGCCACATTTATAGAAGCTAAAATAAACACTTTTTCCCCATGGTTTCGTGTCACCCTCTTCAAGTAAAGGAAACTTAGTTATTAGTCGACTTGGGTTGCAGAACAAATTCGGTGGTCAAGTTACCCACTGTATATTCTTCATTGATAGAGAGAGAGAAAGAGAGAGAAAAAATAAAAAGGTTTATATATATATATATATCAAGGATACGCTCTAGGGGTCGATTTTACGACCCCCTTTGATTCTTTCCACCCCCTTTCCTCTACTTTTTATTTCCCCCTTGACTCGACAGTCGTTAACGACAGAAATCCGACTTTAAGCCAGTGTGGTTAACGCGATCTCGAGCCGAGAAATCCGCGTGGACGTTAAGTAGCGATGTCTCGCTTCAAAAATCACAAAGGATCCAATAAAACGAAAGCCCGATAATTCCATTGTCCTCGCTGTGCGCTTTTACGGTTTAATTACATTTTATGTCTTTATTTTTATTTCAATTTTATTTTTTCTTTTATTTTCAACCCTTTTCTCCTATTTAACATTATAAACCACGTTTCTTAATTTAATTTTTTATATAAATAGAGGGAGTGGGGTGCGGAGGGGGGGGGGCGGTAGAAAAAATTAATATTCTTGAGAAAACAAGGAAAAACGATTGAATAAAAAATGAAAATTTAAAATAGGAAAAATTTTAGCTCTTTAAACTACGTTTCTTAATTTAATTTGTTTTTTTTAAATGAATAGGAGGTGAGGGGGGGGGGTGGAAAAAAATTAATATCCCGGAAAAAAACAATTGGATAAAAAATGAAAATTGAAAATAGAAAATAGGAAAAATTTTAGCTATTTAAACTACGTTTCTTAATTTAATTTGCTTTTTTTAAATAAATAGGAGGTGAGGGTGGGGTGGAAAAAAATTATTATCCCGGAAAAGAAAAAAAAACAATTGCATAAAAAATGAAAATAGAAAATAGGAAAAATTTTAGCTATTTAAACTACGTTTCTTAATTTAATTTGTTTATTTTTATATAAATAAGGGAGGGCGGGGGGGGTGGAAAAAAATTAATATCCCGGAAAAGAAAATAAACAATTGAATAAAAAATGAAAATTGAAAATAGGAAAAATATTAACTATCAATAGTGATTAATTTGTGGTGTATATATTGTTGAATATGCCAACAAAGATTATTATATAATTCCTTTTTTGTTTATTATAAATATATAAATAAATGAAAATATATGCTTGCGAGAAGATAAAATATGGTTTTAGCTGTTAGAAAAGACATTGATCTTGTTCGAATTAACAGCCCATAAAGATAATCGTCTTGTCAGAAGAAGTAATGACAGCTTGTCTCGGGGGTGACTAATTATAGTTAGAATATCGTGTAACCAGTGGGATCAACTGGTTCGAGATATTCTCGTGTTTTTTTCTTTTTTTTTTTTTTGTTCCATGAATGACGAGAGGAAAAAGAAGCATTAGAATTTAACGATTGGGGGTCGATTCGTTACGTATACTCTATATAAGGGACTGTCGAATTTTTCTCAACGAAGAATTAATTGCAACCCCTTGAAGAGATTCAATTTAAACACTTTCATAGACTCTTCATCAACATTGAAGACAAAATTAGTGACACACTGAAAAAAAATTTATTTGATTCAAATAATGAATTACCTGTCTATTATCAAATAAATATTTACTTGAACCAAATAATTTTTATTTCAATCAAATAAACTGTAATTGAATCAATAATTTCTGTATTTGAGTCAAATACCATTTAATTGAGTCAAATAAAATTTATTTGATACAAATAAATATTTATTTGATAATATTCAAGTAAATCATTATTTGAATGAAATACATTTTCTTCAATGCAAAACGAATTGAAATTACATACTTGAAGTTTGTTTGCATTATTTAGATATGCAAATATGCCATCTTGGAATTTTTCCAACATTTTTGTTACGTTCGTTTCTTGCACCATGCAAGGAATTATTGCACAATTATATTCTGATGCGTGGTTTCAATTTTTCAAAAACATTATTTGTTATATTTAAAAAGAGACAAATGAAAAGGATGTATTTTAATTAACGTTTATTTGATGAATTCAATCAATTGTAGATATTTATTTTCATATACCTAATAGTAATATATATTTTTCCCAAAGAATAATTGAATAATTTCTGTCATACTTTTTATTATATTCAAACAAACTAGACAAGTAATTTTTTTTTTGAATTATATATATGCGGGATTAATATAAATATTATGCAGGAAAAAAAAGAAAGGAATCAGTTGACATTTAATTAATAATGTCTCCTCTTCTGTTGCGATCTTTTATTAGCCATATGCTCATTTTAAAATCTATATTTTCTCCGAGCGGAAACGTTCTTAAAACGGAAAACGGATATCCCGCCCTCAAAGACATATGATCTCAATATGTCGCGTTATTTTCGTTTCTTGTGGATTTTCGATTTTTTTGTTTGTTGGAAAATTAATTTTAGAATATATTATTCTTTTTGTGAAAAATCCACTC
>JUFY01028816.1:0-15967 GCA_001855655.1 Leptopilina clavipes | reverse complement strand
ATAAAAATTATTTGGTTCAAGTAAATATTTATTTGATAATAGACAAGTAATCGGTTATTTGAATCAAATAAATTTTTTTCAGTGTATATTAGTGACACAGAAAGTTCCCTTTTTAATATGTAAAATCGAAATTTTCACCATTAAACTTTTTTCGAAAAATTATAAACCCAACCTAAAACATTTTGCTTAAGGTCCCTTTCTTCAAAGCACGTCACAATTGTTTATTACGTATTTATAACGTTTTATAATGTTTTATAAACATTTATTACACGTTTATTACATACCTTTATAATGTATACAATTATTATGTATACAATTATTATTAAATCTAGTATGCAAGAATTTTCTATTGAGCTTGCGTCGTAAAATTTTCTATGACTCTTTGAATAGTCTGTCTGACCGCGAATATCTTTTTCCACTTATTAGCGATGAAAGACTTGATATTTCAACGCGCAGGGTAAAAGCGCAACAGATTTTATATCATTGTAATGCGTACAATTTTTCATTTCCTTATTGTTTCCATCTTTTCATATATTTTGCAATAACATTTTGAAAAGGGTATTTTATGTTATTATTTTTCTCTAAACAATATTGTGACCTCCCTTTTATATAATAATCTGCGCAATTCTGGGAAAGCGCGCGAGAGATGCGACTGAAAAGGAAATAACGGACATGTGGACATGCGTTTAAGAATCATAAACTTTAAGTCCCACACAGATGCGATTAACAAAGATGATGGTTGAAGTTCCCATCCTCACCCAAAGGTGATTGCATTAGAAATGAGAATTTGTAAATATGTTTCAAGTGCAAGCGTGATCCTTGGAATATACTGGCTCGTAAAAGCATATATAACAAGATTTTCTGCGCTTAAAACACATTTCGGGATCATAACGGCTTTGATATGTTCCTAGAGTGTTTAATAATTGTGGGAAACACTGTTGGAGATTGAATTTCAAACATCTAAAGCGTATTTATTGTTTTTTTTAACATTTTAACTAAAAATTCAAATTCATTTTTTTAAATATCGATCTTTATTACTCAGAAACAAATTTATTTGAAACAACCAAATTTAGCTAGTGCAAAAATATTTCAAACCTGTAAAAAAAAAAATTTGTTCAGTATTAATTAATTTCAGACATGAATTCAAAAAACTGCGGGAAAAAAAAATTTTTGCCATCAGACTCGAGAATGAAATATTCTTATCCAAAAGTCGTTAAATTTTACTAATTAGAAGTGAAATGCAATTAACTGATATGATGTCTGGAAATGCAAAAAGAAAAAATTCTTCTCTTTTTTTTTCTATATTATTTATTGCATTCCATTGTGCATCAAGATTGTCTATATAAAGTTTTACTAGTTAACGTAAGTAATCATACCTGAATGAACAATACACGGCAAATAATAATTATAATTCTTAACAAGACATTAATTACTCATTCGCATGTGAGTTAAGTGCCTCTATAAATAATTAGCATAATATTTCCAAGCAAAGTGTACTGTCAAAGAACTACAAAAGGTCAAGGTCCTTAAAATGATAAAGGTCTTTCGCGAAGAGATTTTAATTGAATATCTAGAGTGTTGCACGGGACAACACTTCCTTAAAAGCTTATAATTATTATTTATCATTTCCACCTAAAGTGTTGAAAATTGTTTTTTCCATTTAGATTGATAAAAATAATGGAAACAATTTTTTTAATTTGAAAATTATTTAATCACTCTAAATCTGAATTATAGTGAAAAGTGAGCCACTAATTATTAGTAAGAATTTAGACTAATTTTGAGTAACTACAATTTGTTTTAGTAGTTTTAATTCCCTTTGCTAAAATTTTAGTCAAAAATTACTAAAATTTAGTGGAAATTCTTACTAATGTAATTTAGTGGCTCCTAATTCAGATTTACACTCAAAAAAATTTATTTGATTCAAATGAACGATTACTTGTCAATTATCAAATAATTATTTACTTGGACCAAATAATTTTCATTTCAATAAATGAATGAATAAATAAATAAACTATAAGTGAAATAATAATTTCTGTATTTGAATAAAAAATTGTTTAATCGACACAAATAAAGTTTTTTTTGATACAAATAAATATTCATTTGATAATAGACAACTAATCGATTATTTGAATCAAATAATTCTTATTTTGTTTTTTTACTGTAGAGAGATAGAAAAAAAGGAAAAATTAAATAATAGTGAAAAAGACTCACTACGTCGGTATTGGCCGGGGTCGTTGCAATTGTTGGAGGAGAGGTCCACCACCCTGTAGTACCAACTCCTGGTGAACAGTGGTTGCCAGTTCCAGCCAATCCAGCCACGTTCGACAATTCGCCCACGTCCATCCGATCTCGTTTATTTACTTTGTGTCAACATTTTCCTCTCTCTTCGTTGTATTCTCATCTTCCACAGAATCTCCCTCATTTTTATTGTATATATTTTTTTGTCTCAATCGAACTCAATCGAAAAATTTTGCACTCTTTTTTTGCCCTTTTAATTTCCTCTTATTTCCAAAACAACACTTTCATCCTCGTGTCCTAACTCACCTGTGACAAAAAATTATTTTTCGAATAATTTCATATTATACTCCATGTTTTAGGCTGAAATTAACATTATAAAACAAAATTACTGTTTTTAAATAAATAATCAATATTTATTTAAAAACAATAAAAAAATTGAATCTTCTCTTTTTAATTATCGAAAAATTCCAAATTGTTTGGAAAAAAAATTAGGAAATGATTTTTTTCCAATTGGGAGAATATTTTCTCTTATATATAGTTAAAAGTCAAAAGGATTCAGCTTCTTTTTTTTTTATTGGAAGTAGAAATGAAAATTACCTATTTTTATTTGAAATAAACGAGTGCCGGATTAATTACTAAAAATTATATGGGGGTTTTTCATTGAGGGAATTATAAACTTTATTCTGAAGGACGTGCACTGAAAAGAGCCACGTTCCATGGGCAAATATAGGTACAACTTGAGTGAATCTAAACGAGGATAAAATCCGTCTCGAAGTGGTCGCGATCTTTTTGCCGCGTGGAGACTTATCGACTCGTCTCCAAAGCCCCCTCCACCCCTCGTAACACCGTGTTTACGGTAATACAGCACCATTAGCAACTTAACGAAGATCACCACTTGTTGGGGGCACATAAATACAACCACTAATTACTTCGTCGGACACAAATTAATTTCACAGAATTGCCCAGCTATTTGTAAAAAAGAGAGACAAAAAAGAAACAAGGCGCAAATAATAACAATTTACCTTGAATTACTTCTTTTTTGTTTTTGTATTTTTATTTTTAATTTTTATCCTCCTTGAAAAAAAAATCTCAAAGACAATTTTAGCAAGAAACTCTTTAGAAAGTGTAAATTTGTAACAATTGATAACTATATATTAGTAAAAACTTGGATTATTTAGAGAAATTAATTTATTTTTATTACTTATTATTTTATTTTTCACGTGTGTATAAAAAAATTGAATTATACGAAATATTTAAAATTATCGTATACCTATAATTATGAAACAAATTTCTGAAATTAGATTTTGTGAGATGAGAGAAAGAATAATATGAAACTTACAAAAAAAATGGGAATAATGTACGAGGAAGATTAATAATCGAGTCCTCATTAATATCACACTTTCTAGAAAATGATGCACATATTCTGGACTTAAAAAAAACAATCGAAAGAGGTAAAATAAAAAAATTTGATTGAAATAATGGTTTACTTGAATATTATCAAATAAATATTTACTTTCAGATAAATTTTATTTGAGTCAATTAAATCGTATTTGATTTAAAATTTAAATACAGAAATTATTAATTCAGTTACAGTTTATTTGATTTTAATAAAAAATTTTTTGGTCATTCAAGTAAATATTTATTTGATAATAGACAACTAATCGGTTATTTGAATCAAATAAATTTTTATTTTCAGTTTATAAATTTATACAGAATGAGACAATAATATTCGATTCTGGAAATTTTATCGTTCTGAATTATTTACGATTTTACATAATGAGAAACTTTTTTTAAAAATTATTTTTTACATTCCGAACAAAAATTGACGCAAGTTTACGCATAATTTTCATATTTAGATTATAATTATTACTACACGAGATTCGATTTTGCTTTAATTTTAAAAACTATTTCATTTCCAGTGGGAGTATTTTGAAATAAACAAAATTTACAAAAAATATTTTTGTTTTTTAATTTTTTAAATGAGAATAATAGACTAATTTATTTACACCTTTATCAAAATAAATACATATATATTTTTTCAAAGAATGAATATTACAAATGATAGGGGAAAAAAAATTGAAACAATTAGTGTCAATATTAAATTATTAAAATTTAAAAATTATTTTCGATCAATATTCGAATATTTTTAATAATTGGTCAATTTAAAGTCGAAGCAAAAGAAATGTTTCTCTGACAATAAATTAGAGTAATTCAATGTCAAAAATATGAGAAAACAAGTTTACTAATTTAATCAAAACTGTAGAAATGTAAATATTTACTTGGAATTAAATTAGTTCACAATTGTCTACATGAGCTTTACTTTTAAACATACTATATATATGTACTCTCTGATAAGGAAAACTATCTAATCAGTGAATCGTAAATTTCACTTTATTATTATGCCAAAAAGTGTTACATAAATACCATAGAATAATTTAATATTTACCGATAAAACCATAAAACAAAATTAATAGAAATTGATAAAATAAAAATGATTTTTTAAAAATAAATTAATTATTTTACAATAATAAAATAAGTAGGGAACATTTAAACGTTAATAATGTCAATAATAAAGTTAATAATGCCATATTGAATTTTTTTTTCAAAAATTGATGAGATTTTTAATCTTCTTTTATAAATCTAATTTTTTTTTTTGCATAAGACGTTTGTATTTGAAAATGCAGATCTCATATCGCTCAAAGTCATCTTAACTATAATCTTCTTAAATAATGATGTCTTTAGTCGAAACATCAATGTGCTTTTTGAAATATTTAAAGATTTAAACAGCTCTGAAGGAAGACGAAAAAAAAAATTCTGGCAAATGCGGCAATAAAACATGACAGGAAGCTAATAATAATCACCATATTCGGCAATAATTTATGTCGAATGACCAGTAATTATCGTGGACTGATTTGTATTGCAAAGTGAAATTCCTAGCGCTTTTTTGTAAACGTGTGGGAGTTGCTTTCGTGACGTGAGGCTCCAGCTTTTATTTATTGTCGTTCTAAAAGGTTGAGCATAACATTCTTTCACGTGACCTCGCGAAGAATAAGAACTTCCTTGATTATATCGGTAATTTTTTTTTATTAATAGCCGCAGATGAGTTTATTTTTATATTATATTCTCAAAACATTACACAATAAATAGTTTTTACAGTTAATGAAAATTATATTCTCTCTATTACTGCTTTGGCAAATTTTATTTTTTTCTCATTTATTTATTTTCCAACTCCAAATTAAAATTTGTCAATTTGTTAATAATTTGCTTTCTATGAAATTAATCAATTTCTATTCAATCAATTAATAAATCAATTAATACGATTAATTATATCTAAATTAATCATTACTTCATCGTTCTATTTATCATTTATATCTTGTAATACTGATCCAGAAAATTTAATTACCAGACAAAACTTGTTAGTAAACAGAGATTAATTTTAACTGTATTTAGAATCATTTTTAATTTTTATTATAGAGAAAAGGGAAATAAATTAATAAATTTAATTAATGACTAAACAATGTAATCTTTACAAATTTTTTATTTTTTTTTTTGCAAGTTTAATTGAATTCAAATCAATAATCGTAAAATTGTTTTAGAAACCGAGTAAA
Organism: Leptopilina clavipes; assembly: GCA_001855655.1. Lineage (NCBI taxonomy): Eukaryota > Metazoa > Arthropoda > Insecta > Hymenoptera > Figitidae > Leptopilina > Leptopilina clavipes. Next base: position 10,121 of record JUFY01028816.1, on the reverse strand, counting down.
ATTATTGAAAATTTTTTTGAGAATTAATTTTTGAAATTTATTATTATTAATTTGCAAATTAATTTTTATAAACTAACTTAAAAATTAAATCGTTAATTCTAGAAATAATTGAAATGTAAAATAAAAATAATTTTAATTCCTGGATAGTGGTTTTAGATAAGGAAAAATTATTATCGATACATACTATACAAACACTAATGAGAGTAAATTGCAAATATTTATAATTACTCCAAGGTAAAATTACTATTGATTGTTAATTTATAGATATAGATTTTAATCGTTTACGAGAAAAGAGCAAAATAATTGTAATTTTCTGGTAAAAATCATTTCATTTCTCGTATATCATCAATATTTTTGAGATTTATTACTGTTTGCTTTCTATTAGGGGGAAATGTATTTTTATTTTATTTAGTAACACGAAAATAATGTACCAGTAGGCTGAGTCACCTGACAGACTGTATTATAATCTCCTCTCTCTCTCTCTCTCTCTTTCTTTCTCTCATACGTTATTGAGAATCTTGTAAGATTGTAATGATTGAACGTTTGTAAAGTAATTTAAAAAAAAAGAAGCTGACGGAAAGGAGAAAAATGCGAATCGATTTTGTGAGCTTCTCTTGCGATCGTTTGCAGATTTCAATAAGTGACATGCGATCGAATGGCGACTGCAACTTAATGAACCGGTTGTGAACGGCACGTCACTCAGATATCATCGACAGCTGACAGTTAAAATTGTTGTTCACGGCTCTGTGACAAATTAATCGTTGGCGCGCGAATAGAATATTAAATAATAATAATAATTCCTCTATGGCTAGTTCGTTAAACTTCAACAAAACTTTCAATATATGCATTCTGTATATAATTCGAGAGTCCATATAATACCTATAGATATAATTTATATCTCAAACATCTATAAGCGATCTCATTTCTGCTATTAAAACCAATATCAATTGATATAAAAGGAAGAATAAAGTGGATCTGTCAAAATCAAAATCATTAAAGACCAAAAGTGTCAGGAATTATTATTCCACTCTTATCCTGTCCAATTTTCATTGTAGTTAATCACGTATTTCAAAATCTCAATAGAGAAGTCTTTTGTTAAGCGATCAGTTCTTGATATTTTTCTACAAGAAATTCACGCAAGTAAACTTGTTTTCAGACACTAGTAATTACAAGTAAATTAACGACTGGAAAACATTTATTTTATCAACTATAATTTAGTGAAAAATTATTTTTTGTATTATCGAAAAAAAATAGGAAAAATCAACTTTAATTATTAAATCACGTATTTATTGAATAACAATTATTTTTATACAAAATAATATATAATAAAAATTTTTTAAATAAATAGAGTGCGTAAAATTTTTACGCACAATATGTATAATTACTATGATAATAATAGTTTATTAATTAAATAAATTGAACAGAAATTGTAAATTGATATTATAGAGAATTTGAATAATTTTAAGGAAGCTAATTCAAATGAATTAATCGTATTTTTTGCTGACAAATTGTTATTTAACTATTTGTCCATTTTAAGGCTTTTGTTTTTGACATGAAACGTGACTACATTATTGTCTTTTGAAGCAATAGATCTGCGTCAAGACATATCAGGAAAACTAAGAGATATTTACATAAGTCGTATACTTAAAAACAATCAGGACATTCATTTATTCAAAAGGAACAATCTATGCGCGTTGGTATAAAAGAGCCAAAGACTTCATTAATTCCAGTTGAAGACTCGAATTAATGAAGTGCCTTTACTATATTATAATTAATCCAATATCAACAATAATTTAAATTCATTAATCTATAGTTATTTGCTAATATTTTGCCCAAATATGTTAATTTCACTGTAAATGAAGTCTAACACCATTATTAAAATGGTGCTTTACAAAAGTATTGGTACCAGAAGATAAATAACAATGGTACCGTAAAATAACATTGGTACCATGAAAGAGTAATGGTAAGAGCAATAATATCGTGGATAACAATGGTACCGTAAATTATCAATGGTACCACAGCACTGGTACCATTACTAAATGGTACCACAGCACTGGTACCATTACTAAATGGTACCAGAAAGCAAAATCATTGGTAACACTGGTACCTAACATAGGTATTACTACCAAAGGATAATAGTACCATAAAATAACAATGGTACCTAACAACAGTACTGGTACCAAAGAGCTATAATATCGTGGATAACAATGGTACCATAAATTAGCAATGATACCATAAAAGAGTAATGGTACCAAAGAATAATACCACTGCTAACAATGGTAACATATAAAAGTATTGGTACCAGAAGATAAATAACAATGGTACCATACAACAGAACTGTCATCAAAGAAAAATAATAACGTGGATAACAATGGTACCATAAATTAGCAATGGTACCATAACAGAGAAATGGTACCACAAAAGAGTAATGGTACTAAAGAATAACATCACTGCTAACAATGGTAACATATAAAAGTATTGGTACCAGAAGATAAATACCAATGGTACCATACAACAGAACTGTCACCAAAGAAAAATAATAACGTGGATAACAATGGCACCATAAATTAGCAATGGTACCATAAAAGAGTAATGGTACCAGAGAATAATATCATTGCTAATAATGGTAACATACAAAAGTATTGGTAAGGATAATATCGTGGATAACAATGGTACCAAAAATAATATTGGTACCTTGAAAATCATTGGTAGCGAATAATAATATCGTCGGTAACAATTTTACCTTATCAATGGTAAGGATAATATTCTGGTAAGGTTAATAATATTAGGGATAGCAATGGTATTTTGAAATAGTATTGGTACCAAAGAAAAATATTATTGGTAATAAAATATTATTGTCAAAATATTCTTTTACTTACTTAATCCAAAAGTACGTATATCAATAATCCATCATGTTCACTGAATCAACACCAAGAAACACTTTTCCTTCTTCTTTTTTTTAATTATAAACTTGTCCACTGCCTAGATTTTGTACCATCATTAAGATTCGCACTACATGTATCTCACTCGTAATCAAGAAATAATAATGTCAAATTTTTACAACTGATTTCTTGAAACACAGACAGTTGTTGCAAATAATAATGGAACAATTTAAAATGGATAATGATGAATGGGAAATGTTTTTAAAAGAGGAAACGGAAGAGATTCCGGACCTGGAGCCGGCCGGTACCTATACGTGTGCGGGGCGTGCGCTCGTGTAGCACGTGGCCGCAAGACTGAATCCCACCTTTTGATTCCGTCAGTCCGTTTGTCCGTTCGTCCTTATCCGCAAGACTGAATCCCACCTTTTGATTCCGTCAGTCCGTTTGTCCGTTCGTCCTTATCTCACCAACTTGTATATAGGAGAGTAGGAGTAGTAGCATCCATCCTCCTTTGGCTACAACTTGAGTATGGGCAGGTCCGGCTTTAGGGGCGGGAAGAAATGGGCATCTGGTGGTTTCTGATACCAGTCACCAGTATATACACACGTATACATACACAATATGCATCACCTGTTGCGTTTACTTTCAGATTATTCCCTTACATTAGAGCTCTCTTTAACAGAAGGATTATTACGATAGAGATGAATTGAAATTTATATGATAGATGTACCATTTTTTGACAAGAGTGCTGCTTCATTTTTATGGTGGTAATATTATTTGTACTGTATAATCAATGTAATAGTCTGATACCATTATTTACTTACATTACACATTATTTTGTTTTTATAATATTAGAATTATTAATTAAAATTAAAATATTAAAAATATTGTACATTGTTACGTTTCACATACCAACATAATATTTTGGTATAAGGTGGTACTCAATTGTTTGGTACCACTTTAAATATTCAATTGTTTGGTACCAATGATACTCAACAGTTTGGTACCAATGATAATCAACAGTTTGGTACCACTTTAAATATTCAATTGTTTGGTACCAATGATACTCAACAGTTTGGTACCAATGATACTCAACAGTTTGGTACCAATGATACTCAACAGTTTGATACGAATGATACTCAACAGTTTGGTACCAATGATACTCAACAGTTTGGTACCAATGATACTCAACAGTTTGGTACCAATGATACTCAACAGTTTGGTACCAATGATACTCAACAGTTTGATACGAATGATACTCAACAGTTTGGTACCAATGATACTCAACAGTTTGGTACCAATGATACTCAACAGTTTGGTACCAATGATACTCAACAGTTTGGTACCACTTTAAATACTCAATTGTTTGGTACCAATGGTACGCAATTGTTTGGTACCACTTACAATACTTAATATTTACATATACCATCTACCAATACTTTAGTAGCATTTAATATACCATTTATTTTGGTATTTATTTCGATACCATTTCAAAGGCATGTCATGTTTCTTTCTATGAAAAAAACAATTTGGTTTTACTGTTTATTGTATAATAATATAATGATGAAAAGGGTTCTGATGAAGGTGAACACTTCCCTGAATAGACTTCTCCTTCCACGTTCAACATCCTCCTCCATGAAGTTTACCACCTCCTTTATATTCTTTCTCCTGTAATAATATCCTTTTTTTTGTATCTTTCCACAGATACAAAAACATCTTTCCACAGATACATCCTCCTTCTTCTGTGTATACTCCTTCTCCTTTTTCCTATCCTTCCATTTCCAATTGATCTTTTAATTCCTATAATTATTCCTATACTTGACTACAGTTACATATTATAAGGAAGGTGATAATTCGTGTAGAGCTTTTTTCCTGTTTCGTAAAACAAACTTTTTACTTCTTTGAAAACAATTTTCGAAGGACAATAAATTATGAGAATGTGGATTCTTTTTAATAAATATTATTTGATTATTTATTAATTATTTTTTTATTATTCATTCACTGAAGATGTACTTTTGTAGGTAAATTTTTTTGAGAAAAGTGGAAATAGTAATTTCAATAAGAGAGATAATAAATTTAGAATAGTTTTATTAGCTGTGAAGCACAGGTATTCTTTTATAAATATATTCGGTATACATAGGCGATCTTATAAAATAATAAAATTTAATTAAACAATTTGAATTTTTACTATAAGAATTTATTTTTATTTATTTATTTATTTATTTATTTATTTATTTATTTATTTATTATTACAAAAAGGTAATTTTTCAAAAAATTGTACAATTTATTTATAAAATCATTGAAAATGTTAATAAATTGATAAATTTCTCAATTAACATTGCAATTTTAGTAAATGAATAAAATTTTATACTACAAAGACATTTTAATCAAACTTCATAGATTCTCCAGTATCTCACAAGATATCGTTATTTGTCGGGTCATGATTTCAAAATAAATTTTTTTAATTGTTCATAAATAATTTAAATTAATCATTTAATTTACAAAATAGAAACATTTTGTAATTCAAAATTTATTTAATAATTGTTTTTAATAATATATTCTAATTATATTTTTTATTTGAGACCTAATCTTTAAAACTAATTAAGTTTTATAAACATTCAGAACAAATGCACAATTAATAAATAATAAGTGAGTGCTAATAATAAATAAATAAAATAATAAACCAGTGAGTAAATTAAAACACTTGAATTTTTAACCATAAGTCATTAAGTTGACCCTTTGCTCCTTTATGTAGGCTACTTTATGCACACGGAAGCTTTCGAAACGCCATATACTCGAATGGTAAAGTAGTCGAAGTGTCCAGCAGTGAATAAGTTACCATCTAAAACTAACGTGACCGACTGTAAGAAATTTACCGACAAAGGATAATAAACAGCGTTCAAGTTTCAGTTAATGTCGTCAAGCGTTACAGATAAAGTTCGTAAATTTAAAGATTTGAAAGTGTTCAATTTGGAGAAAGTTTTATAAATTGAAATAAACAATAAGTCTCTATACATAGAGACAAAAATAGACTTTTTAGATCATGGAAACTTTACTCACACTCATTTAACATAATTATATTTTGCTAGATAAAATAATATAAATATAGTTGTAATAAATAATTCTATTAATATTCATAATAAATTATTAATAAATTACAACGATTATTATAGTTAATAACTTCCTTTATCGTATAATAATTTAAAGTTAGTATAAAACACTGAAAAAAAAATTTATTTGATTCAAATAATGGATTACTTGACTATTATTAAATCAATATTAATTTATATCAAATAAACTTTGAGTCAATTAAATGGTTTTTGATTCAAATACAGAAATTATTATTTTAATTACAGTTTATTTAATTTAAATAAAAATTATTTGGTGCAAGTAAATATTTATTTGATATAATAGACCAGTAATCAGTTATTTGAATCAATAAAATTTTTCTTCATTGTATTTTATTAAAATTGTTCATTCATAAATGCAATAATATTGATATTTAAAATAATATTTACAAAAAAGAATATTTTTATATTATAAATTAAATTCTTTTCTTCTATCTATATTAACCGCAACAATATTGTTATATTAAGTATCAGAAGAAATAAATATAATTAATTTACTGGGGGAAAAAAGATGGTTTAATTATAATTATTAACTTTTTTTTACATTTAAAGTTGTTAATATGAAATCATGTAACCAATTTAGAAGAACTTTTATTATATCAACAGCCGCATTTATATTATTTGTACTACTTTCTTTATATTCAATTATATTTCTATTTTGTTTACCAGGTTTGAAAGTAATTTTCTCCACTATAAAATTATTATTTCTTAAACCATCTTTTTTACTTGCATTCTTTTTGTTTACTTCAAAATTGAACTCATTGTCATTAAGAAACTTTTTCTCTAAAATATCAGTAATAACGACTGATCTCTCATTTTTGGGAATATCATTAACGTCCAACAGAGTTTCTAAATATTGCTTGTACTGTTCATGTGCACTTGTTTTATTTTCTTTGCCACTGGTTGTGAAATTCATTATTACATTTATTATAAATTTTTTTATTTTCTTTAATTAGATATGTAATGATTTTATTACCTATGTATTTTTTTATTTTATTTTTTTTGTATTAGGAAGAATAATTTATTTTTTTTATATTCATCGACAGAGAAGCAAGAAAAAAATGAATATATGATTTTAAAAATAAAACAAACTAATATTTCTCAGCATATATAATTTTTATATATAAAATAATAACATAAGTAATAAATATCGTATATTAATGGACGTTTTTGTAATAATTTCGGAAGCAGTATTGCATAAATTAGTGTCACATGGATAAATAGTGTATTTAAACTGGCTGTGTTTAAAAATCTTGGGTTCATTGGGCGTTAAATGGGGTAATTCAGAATTTTCTTGACATAAATGTATAACGATTTCTCCATGTGTTACTGCAAAATAGAGATATTTTATGTTTTTTTTTCTTGTCTCATCAGTAAGATTTCATTTTTTAAATTTATCAAGTTTTATAACATTTAATAATATGAAGTAGTAAACAAATATAAATAATAATTTTTTTTAATAATAATAATTATAATGATGATAATAATATTAAAAAAAAAATGTTATGACTTTTTATTGTTATTATTATTATTATTATTCAAATTACATAGTAAATGAAACTATAAAATTATTTTTCCAAGAGATTATTTGGTTAATTTAATTGAAAAATTATTAATTTTGGAATTAAATGTTTGAATTAATATTGAATGAGGTAATTTATTGAATGTTTAATATTGTCAGTGGTTGAATGAACTGTTAAATGTTTAATTACCCTCAACGACACTCTTAATACAGTAACGATGAGTTGAACAAGTGGGATATTCACTTAATTCCATCGAAGTGTTACAATATTCATCAGGTATTGTTACACCAACAAATAATGTTATTGAATTACTGAATGATGTTCGATTATTTTCAGGTAAATCGACAATACAATTGTAACATTTTATTGTATTTCCTGAAAAAAAATATTTTCCACTCAATTTTAATTTTTAACTTTCAGTTTAAAATAAAAAATAAGTAAAAAATAAAAAATTTTTCTTATTTGATAGTAAGATTTTATTTTTTCAAATGTAAATTTTTTTTACACTTCTCTATTTTTTTTTTTAATTTTTCTACAATTGAATAGTTTTAGTTTCACAGTTAAATAATTTAACAGTTTAACAATTAAATAACTGAACAGTTTTTTTTTCAATTTTAATAAGTAAATTTTTTTCAATTGTGTAAATATTATTTTTAAGGGATTTTAATTTGAAAAACGGTTGAACGATATTTGATTGGTAGATTTATCATTGGGTAAACAAATTGAAATTGTACATACCCGTTGTGTTGAGTATGGAAAATAATTTTTCACAACACTGCTTACCTAAGGTAAATATCGTGGTAACAATTGATAGAAAAAATAAATTTTTCATTTTCCTAGTTTTAAGAATTGTTATTATTTTAACATTCAGTTGTTCTGAATTCACTGACCCTTATCGCGCCAGTGAATTTTCGCGAATGTCCTGAGAGAGGTTTTTACTGCAAGAATTTTGCAGGTTTCGCGAAATAATCCTGTCAGCGCATGCAGACTCCACCAGCATGACCGTACCAAATATTCGTTGGACCAATGCAATCAATAATATATATATAAAAACATTTTTTTCAAAAAAAATTTTCCATATAACTAAATTAATTAAATTATTTCGATAATTCTTATATAAATTTATAAATTATATAAATTATTTACAATATATATATATATATATAATTTATAAATTGTAAATATACATTTAATTTTTTACTACATTCAACAGAGTTTATTCAACTTATATCTTCGAGGAAAGAGAAAAGAAATTAGTCTGAAATAAAAAAAAATTGTTTATACTTACTTTTTATTGAAATAATTGAATTATAGTGTTATAACAATTGTACTTTTTTACCTCGCATACAAAGGCACAAAAATAAACAGTTTTCTTATTGAATTTCTTTAAATAAAAGAAAAAAAGAAAATTTCCTTGAGCCAAAGAAATATTTTCTTTTTATTTTTATTATAGGTAGAAATGTTTTATGAAAACAATAGTAATAATATTAAGATGATTGTTAGTAATGTAACTGTAAATATGGATGAAGCGCCATTACATAAATTAGTGGAACAAATTTTGTATGTTACTCGTGTTTTTATACTGTCAGAATCAATTAATTCGGAGAAACCATTGCCTGAGATATTAGCAGCTGCACATGAATGATAATCAATCTTTTCGGAAAAATTGCTAAAATCTGAAAAACATCCTCTAATTATTGTCCGAAGTGAATTTTACTAATTTTACTAAAATTAACTATAAAGATAGTAAAATTTACTAAAATATACTTTGAAAACATTCATATTTACTAACATTAGTAAAATTTACTTTGAAAAAAGTATAATCTCTAACTTCACTAAAATTTACTTTGAAAGTAGAAAAATTCTTTAATTTTACTAAAATTTACTTTGGAGATAGTAAAATTTACCAATTTTACTAAAATTCACTTTGGAGATAATAATATTTACTCCTAAAATTATAAAAATTGCTAGGAATGCGTAGAAATTGCAAATAATTAAGTTTTTACATTGTAAATAGTAAAAGTTACTTTATTTGCTTTTTCCGTGTAACTTTTTAACCCTCAAAGGCCCTTAAAATAAAACTCCTACATATATGCATATATAAAATTTTATATATATAATATATTATATTATATATATTTATAAAAACTTACGTATTTCCCCGAGTAGACTGAAGCAACTAGTTGCATCTTCGCAAAGTGGACCTGTGATTTTTCCATATTTAGTTGAACATTTTTCATTAGAATTTGAAGTAAAATTATTTGGAAGAGTTTTAAATATTTCTTCAATAATTTCTGGATACATTTTAGATCCTAAATAGCAATCAAAACACCGCAAATTTTGACCTACAAGAAATAAAAACCATAGTAATGAATAAGTTTTTCTTACAGATAAAGAAATACATTAAGGGGGGGGTATGGTTAATTCGATGAAAATAATGCATATTTTTAAGAATTTTTTTTTGAAAATACAAACAGTGTTAATTTATTTAATTAATTTTCATATAATAGGGCAACATTTGAAGAATATTTTCTGAAATTTTCATTGCAAAATATTGAAAATTGAGCGAGTGAATCAGAATCTCCTCA
>JUFY01028814.1:0-10728 GCA_001855655.1 Leptopilina clavipes | reverse complement strand
TAATGATTTATTTTTTAATATTATCAAATAAATATTTATTTGTACCAAATAAATTTTATATCTTTCTGTTTTTATTTTAATTTTATTTTTTCATTTAAAAAAAATTTTTTTATTTGATTTCGATACAGAAATTAATGATTCAATTGTAGTTTATTTGATTTAAATAAAATTTATTTGGTTCAAGTAAATATTTATTTGATACTAGACAAGTAATTCATTATTTGAATCAAATAAATTTTTTTTCAGTGCAGAAATAAAAATTAATAGAATGTAATTTCCAAAATTAAAAACAATTTTTAATAAAAAAGAATCGTTTTTACTGAAATAAAAATTTTCTAAATGTTAAAGAGAAACAAATATCAAAAATAGAATAGAATTAAATGAAGATAAATAAGTATCTAAATATTTATTAATTATTCTTACGAATAATTATTAATTATTCTTACGAATAATTATTAACTATGATTAATTAATCAAGTATATAATTATTTAATTAATTATTTCATTAATTATATGTAAATTATATGTAAATAATTAATAAAATATTCCTTTTAAAAGTAAAATATAAATATTCGATTTGTTCATAAATTTTATATTTTATTTCTAAAAAATAACTTTATTTATTATTTACAAATATTCTAAAATGATGGAATTTAATTATATGCATTATAAAATAATAAGGATGAATGTTAAAGGACGTAGTGCTACAAGAAAATAAAATTCTCCACTCACCTGATATTCATCCAAATTATAATTATTGTAGTCCAAGTTGTTAAATTCCTGATTTGAAATATTTTTGTCATAAAATGTGCGAGCAAAAATCCCCGGTACAATTAACGTAATGGCAAAAATAATTAAATAATTGAAAATTATTCCAAATATCGTGTTCGCCATTTGTGTTTGCGTTTGATTGCTTCTCTTTTTTTTTCTTTTGCGTGTAGATCGCGATATCCTCCCCCCTAATTCAAATCACTCTCAGTTTCTCGATGAAAATTTTCATCAGACATGAGGGTAAAATTTAAGTGTCGTTTTTCGTAAATTAAATTACACTGTTTTTTTTTTAATTGTCTCCCCCTTCTTCTTGTTTCCTTAAACACTATCTTTGATTTAACTTAATTTTTTTCCTCGAAATAATAATGAAAATTAAAAATTCCCTTATGTCGTGTAAATATAAGTATTTAGAAGGAAAATTTGTATCATATTTTTTATCAAGTGTGCAGTCTTGTTATTTTTAATTTTTTTGGCGCGAAAAAAATTTTCTCTCCTTCGTTTTTCTTTTTAAACTTGATGATGCGTGCGATGTTACTGACACTTGTTACCACTTTCTGCAAAAGCCCACCCTCTTCGTTATCAGAATGTGCAATGTGTCTCGTACGATGGTTTCTATGCTCTTCTATATACTTTCCTCTGCTTATGGTGGGAGCTACGCAAGCGCGAAAACTTGACAGTGTTTACATTATTGCGTACATACGAAAAGGTGAGTGAGAGAGAGAGACTTCGCCCCTTTTTACAAACGTCATCCTCTTGTTTTATTTGATGAAGAGAATTCACCCCCTGAAGAACTGCGATTTCTGACCTCTCAATAGATTCCCATATTGCGTAGGTGGGAAATAGTATTTTTGGCTCATTCGATTCCTTCGTCTTTAATGATCACTTTAGATACTTTTTTTCTTTCCTTCATTTATGGACAATTTCAGACTCTTGATGATTAATTGAATTTTTATAGTTTACGTCCAATCTGATGCGTTTGATGTTTTATTGTATTTTTCTTCTTTTCTATTGTTATACACTTCAAGGAAAATTATCAAGAAATAACGAGTCGCAGGAGTATTTGATTTTTTCATTTTCCATCAATGACTCGATTTTTATTAGATCGAATTTCTATTCAGCCAAATTTTACGAGGAATAAATATTGGGTCAAATTTTTTCACAAATTATCATTTTTATTCACCCTTTTTTAAATTAATTAATTAAATTAATTAATTGATTACATTAATTTAATTAATTAATTGATTACATTAATTTAATTAATTAATTTATTACATTAATTTAATTAATTGATTACATTAATTTAATTAATTAATTGATTACATTAATTTAATTAATTAATTGATTACAATAATTAATGTAATTAATTAATTGATTTCATAAATTAATTAATTAATCCTATTTATTTCATGGAATTTTTATGCCTATTTGGATTTTTTATCACAGATTTTCCAGTTCAGTGAATTTTTATTTAGCGGAATTTCCACTAGAATTTATATTTAACAGAATTTCTTTATAGAGAATTTTTACTTGGCTGAATTTTTTGTTAAACGTCGAATTTACATGAATTCGATGTTAATAATATTTTTCTTTGAAAATTCGGATAAAAAAAAATTATTAGGAAAATTTCTTCTATTTAACCAAATTAAACCAAATTTTTATTTGGCAGATTTTTATATTTCACAGAATTTTCGTTTATCAACATTGTCATTTATTCAGATCAAATTTCTCTTCATCCGAATTTTCATTTTTAACATAGAATTTAAATTCCAAAATTGTATGCGACAGAATTTCTATTTAGCCGAATTTTACGAAGAATTAATATTATGTCGAATTTTTTCACAAAACTCATTGAATTTATTCATAAAGTATTTAATTTTTAATTCTCTTAAAATGAAAATTCGACTGAATAAAAAAGCTGTAAGACTGAAAATTCTGTTAAATGAAAATTCGGTGAAATAAAACGTTTTCCAACTAAAAAAAAAAGAAACTGTAAAATGGAAATTCCACTGAAGAAAAATTTCAGTAAAATAGAAAATTCTCAATAGAAACGTTCAAAAGTTCTGTTATGCCAGAATTTGGTAAATTCTTTTTAAATTCTTTCTTATTATGAAAATTCGATTAAATAATTTATGCATTAACAGAGAATTCTGTTAAATTAATTAAATTAATTAATTAATTCTGTTAAATAGCAGAATATTAAGTTGGAAATAAAAAAAAAATGTCTGATATATTAATAATTCAGTGAAATGAAAATTCCCTCAAAAAAAATTTTCCTGAAGCAACAACAAAACTTTGTATACGAAAAGTTTTGTGCTAAATGGCGTTGGAAACTGCAGTCTCTTTGAATCAGATTGCCAGTTCTCTATTATATTTTGCAAAATAATATTTCATTGTTTTAATAAAATCATCAGTTAGTTTTTTATTTTATTTATTTTTCTTACTTTATAAACAATTTTTTTTTGGAAAAACAGAAAGTAAAATTATCGTACAAAGATGTTTATTTTTAAAAATAAAAATAGACATTTATTTTTATTTTTTTAATAAAAGGATTATTTTTTACTTTTGTTTTTTAAATTTTCATAAGATTATAATAACTAGGTAAATTTGGGACTTGGTGTATTTAAGATACAAAGGTGTATGACCTGCGCGTGTCGATATAAATTTTAAGTCGGTTAAGTAAATACAAAGGATGTGATTAATATGTTCGACCCACATATTTATAAACTGTCGGGTTTTTTTTCTTTTCTTTTTTTTAAATCAACAGGGTTTTCTAAATGGGTTAATAGTATTGTTTTACTATTTCAAAAAAATGTTACATACTGTATACAAACTTTGTTTTAATAATCTAAAAAGATCTAGGTTATATTATGTAAAAAAAAAGGGCCAAAAAAAAATCCCCGGATCATTTATCATTTTTAATTGACTTCAGAATGCTGCGAATATATCAATCAATAATCGATAGTAAATTTTCTATTTTGTTGTCAATTATAAGATTGAGTAAAACTTATAGGGATGCTTAAAGCTTATACTATTATATACTGATAGGGGGAGGGGAAAATATACTGTTTTCATTCTGAAAATATGAGACAGCTGTGCTTTTTCAAATATAAATTACATTATTATTATTATTATTATTTATTTTTTTTATCGTTTGTCAGGGAATAATAAATTTTTTCTTTGTAACAAGTTTTGACATCATTTAACTTTTATATTTTGGTGAGATATTTTCAATTTTTCATTATATAGTTTATTCAAAATATTTTCTATAATGTGTGTATAAAAAATTACAATTAATTTTCAATTAAAATTCTTGTTCAACGGTGGGAATTATAAATCACAAAATAAGCTTCCTTGACATTTTCTCTATCATCTTCATTGTTACGGAAAACTCATTTATTTCATATATTTTCACTAAAAATATATCCATAATAATTCTTCTATTTTATTTGATTGCATTTTATTTTCCATCTTGGAAACTTATTTAATTGAAATCTTTTCGATTGCTCTATAATGAAAACAAAAAAAGAAAAAGTTTAAAAAAACTTTTTCATTTTTTTTCTTATCTAAATTTATTTTTATTTCTTTTATAGAAATTTATATAAAAATCTCTCTTCTCTCTAAATCTGAATTAGTAAAATTTTCAACTAATTTGAATTTTTGCTTTTGAATTATAGTTAAAATTTACTAATAAATTAGTAGACAATTTTGTTTTTACTATTCATTGGTATAAAATTTAACTAATTCAGAAGCAAAAATTCAGATTAGTTGCAAATTTTACTAATTCAGAAGCAAAAGTCAAATTAGTTAAAAGTTTCACCAATTCGGATTTTAAAACACAAAATAAAAATTTTTTTTAATTTATCTAAATTTTATCTAAATTATCTAAAATAGAAGAGAGTGAGAAGCTTTAAAATGAAAAACGTGGTTTCTTTATTTCTTCAAATGAAATAAGGTGGAAAATTTTGTATATGTCTTATTTAGTACCTCAGATGAGAATTTAACAATTACCAACAAACTCACGGGTCTAGGAGAGAATCTCGTCCTGGGAATTGTATAAGGGAACAAGTCCTGAATTACTATAAAAGTTCTTCTAGTCACGCCAGAGAGGATCTTCTCAATGGGTCATTGACCCACGTCTTAGTTTGTATTTCCGCTATCTCTCCCCAGAAAGTGTAATTCAATTCAGCAATTTCAAAACTTTTCTTGCATTGAATTTTCTTTACTACTTTTCCATTTTATTGACGAGTTGTGACGTGTTCTCCATTCAATTCGATGTAAATTCTCCACTCCTCTCTCTCTCTATTTTTTTTCTTCTTTTTTTCTCATTTCACGAGTATAAAAGAACATTTGTTTTTCTTGCAAAAATACCAGAAAATACGTCTCATTGTTTATGAAACGATTTTTCACGAATTAATTAACATTCTGCGATCGATAGTAAAAACAATTTGCTTGTTGTATATTAGTATCGATATTGTCCAAACATGGTACAAAAAAAAATGAAGTTTATTTCTCTGTTTATAACATTTTATTTCTCTTTAATGTTTTCTTGGTGAGAAAAACATTTATGGTTATTTAAACCTTCCACAGTGGTTTTTGTATAGAATTGCCTTGAAAATTGCAGTTTGTGTTTCAAGAAAATCGCAAAAAATTTCCTTTGGTACTTTGGTCCTTTTTTGTACTATCACTTTCTTAATTTTTTTTTTTTGTTTTTGTTTATGAATTTGGATGATGTTAGTGAATATTTTCAATTTCATTCTTCTTTCTCATCGTGTTTTTTTTTATGACCGCATTTAGTGAATTATAAAAGAATTCATATTGGAAAATGTTTTTCGAAAAGTCCTTTTTAATTAAAAGGATTCTACTTACAATTTAACTAGCACGTTTCAACTATAATTAACAGCTAATAAACATTCTGTCTGGCAGTGTCGTTCGGACGTGACAAACGAGTTTGGATCCTCATCTTCTCATAGGATACAATACTGTATATGTATGTTATCCTACCTTGTGCGGTATGCACATTGTGTCTATTTAAAATTTCAATTCTATTATAAAATTTAAAATTATTCGATATTCAGATGAAAAAATTAACCGCGTCGCACAAAAAAATGTTTATTTATTTTCTCACTACAGTAACGAATAAATTTTTCCCAATTATTTTCGCAATAAAACGCAAAAAAAAAGGGAAACAATTTTTTTCGAAATTATCTAGGTAAAATTACTTCTCAACTAATTTGGAACTAACTTTTTGATTTAATTATAGTTCTTGTAAATAAGTTTCGGTTTTCTTGGCAATAGAATACACAGAGCTACAATTAGAAATATTAATTTAAATCTTGCGTAAAGAAATGGAAATTATAATTCCAGTTGATAAACGTCTGTTGAGTATTCTAAAGAAAGTGGTGCCTGGAGGTACTTCACATTAATGCTAAGTAATAAAAAGAATCCGTAGATTTAGCGTTGGAGTTCTTTAATCAAAAGAAGCATATATATTTCAAGAATTTGTTTACTTTTTAGATTGAAAGGAAAAATATTGTCTTTTGATAAGTTTACATTTTTTTCCCAATCTATACACTATTTGGTACGAGAATAAAAATTACCACATATTTTATGTTTATAAGATTTCATATGTCGCAGACAAAAGTATTAAAACAAAAATTCGACGACAAAGCGGTTATTTTGTTCTTTCCCCAAGAAAATATTAAATTCTCGATGTAGAAAATGATCGGATTTGATGAGAAAATCCCATTTTACAAATATCTTTTATCTGGACTATTAAACTGTCCTGTGGTTAACGAACCATTTATAAAAAAAAATTCCTCCATGCTTTGCTATATTTGGACCGAAAGGATCTATTTTTAAAAGAAGCAGACATCTCTTTCTTTTAGGGGGGAAAAAACTTAAAAATCATTAAAAGGAATTCCATTCAAGAAAGAAAAAAGACGAAATATCACTTTCTTAACTGAAAATTATTTTATTCAGGTCAAAGTCGTGCAGTCACGATTATGTCGTTACTCCATAAAGCCATTGACGATTGCTCGAGTCCTTTTGATACTTATCGCAATTTTATGACGCTCGATTTATCTCGTTTCATATGTTTATATACTCTTCACCCATTCATTAAAAACATTATTTTTAAAAAATAACACAAGAAAAACCTATTTTTTTAAACAGATGTTTTAACTTCGGTTTAAAAAAAAGGTTTTTGATTATAAAACATATTTTGTCGATTATAAAAAGAGATAAATAGGAGAAAATAAAAATTTGCAGTCTTGACATTTTTGATAATGGGGAAAATTTCTGTCGGCACAAAAGATTTGTTACATACTTTATAATTCTGCAATTAAATTAATTGGCATTAAATTGATAATTTATAACAAGTGTAAATTGAAACAAGTTTTCATTATTGAGTTATGACGAGTAATTAAAGCAAGTTTTCATTGTTCATATATTATTATTGACTGTAATATAATCTCTCATATGCGATATATATTTAATTGTGAATTCGTATTCCTGAAAATTAACTCTGTTTTAATCGTGTGCGATTGTTGATCGACATTTTGCCCTTTTGCCTTTTCTCGAGTTTGTCCTCTTTTTTTTTTTTATTGCAATTTTGATGGTCACATCTTTTAATTAAATTTCCCGCTCACACAGCTTGAGTATATGTTCAATTGATTGTTAGAGGCAATCTGCCACTATAGACGTTTGACTTTGGTCAAAGTTTTCTTCCATCCAACGTAAATACTAGGCGCCGTCATGATCGAAGAAGGACATTAATTTTTATATAACTTATAATAACTGAAACGGGAACAGCGAAAACTGTTAATATACCTTTTGCGATATCGGACTTTCTTCTTTGTCGCAAACACTCACCTTTTTATTTAGTTTGCGATATTTCCCTGGCAATAATCATGCGGGGAAAAATGTTTCAAAATGTTTCTTTCTGCTTTCGTTAAACTCGAAAATAATTTTCACCGAGTAATGGAATTTTTAGTTATGTAATCGAAAAAGAATTTTGATTGTAGCATAATTGTCTGGGTATGAAACTAGATTTTGTTAATACTTTGTCCAAATCTGGATTTTAGAATTAAAAATTATTCAAACCAAACCAAATGGATCTTTGAAACAGTATTATCCGAAACTAATCAAAATTTTGACAACAAATGGGTCCAAAATTTTTAGATTTATAGATAATCGTTTGGAAGCAAAAGCTTGTGCAACAGCTTTGTTCCTCTGAACCGAATGTGGATTTTTTTTGATATTATTGTTCAAAACTAATATAAATTTCGACAACAGTTTGGTTCGACTTTCAAAATAGGTTTTCTGTATCGGCAACAGTTTTGTCCTAATTTTGAAACAAAATTTTTATTTCGACTTTCTATGCTGCTAATTTTTGAAACGTTTTTTCCAAACAAGCACAACAGGGAAATTAGTATCTGATCGTGGATAAATTTCCGACTTTTATCAAAATCAAAATCTCCAATTCCATAACAGTTACAATAACCAAAAGTAAATTCTACAAGAGCATCGTCTGGAAATAAACTTCGAATTTGTCGATAGTTTGTCGAGAACTTGGCATCAATAGCGGATTTATTCGTAGCCGAATGTAGGTTTCGAGAACAGCATTGTCCGAAACTAATGCAATTAAAGTTTCTCGACAACAATTTTGTCCGAATCCTTTAAATTCTTGGTTGGATTTTTATTCGGAACCAAAATTGCCCTCGACATTAGGTTTGTCAGTTCACGAATTTCGACATTGAGACCCTCTATTTTGACAATAACCCAATTTCGATTTTGCCTGAAAGTTCAAAAGTTGTTTCATTCCAAACTATATTTTACTTTCGCCAATAACTGTCACCATAACCAAATTTTGACCTTGACAACAATTTTTTCATTTCTTCTGAACCTTTCATTACATCTTGCCATACTATAATAATCAAAAATATACTTTCTGGGAAAAAAATTAAATACTCTATTTTAGATGAAAAAAGTTACATACAGAAGATAAAGAAAAAATTAATTGAAATAAGGAATCAAATTCTCAATCTGCTTACTTACAAATTAAAGTCACGGATTTTCTCATAAAATTTACAAGTGAATAGCGTTTGTTGCTTTTGTAATGCATAACAAATTAATGTCCTCTGACGTAAAATTGGATTTTTAAACAACCCACCTGCAAACGCTACTTTACATTCTCATGAAATTTTCAATCTCTGTTTATTATCTTTACATTTTTTTTCTATTCTACATTATTATTATCATCATCTTTTTTTCCATTCATTTTAATAACTGCTTGGCAATGAAATTCCAAAATAAAACAATTTTTAGACAAATTTTATAAAAATTCAGGTAAAGAAATGGTTGAATTTTTTTTTTTTATTTTAAACAGTGAATTATAATAGTTACAAGAGGAGTCCGATTTCGCGACACTGAAAATCAATCAGAGCATGAACTTGTTGGTCCATGAAAGCTATGTGCGTTCGGGGATAATGGAATCTGGGAATAGGTTCGCGATTAAAGACTTTTCTAAGGTAGCAAGCACTCAACCACCCGCTGACCTTTTTAACCATGTGAAGCAAAATCGAGAAAAAATCTTTTGCCTACTGCGAAAAGTATGTATTTTGCTTGCGTCATTAAGTTTCAACTTCCGGATCATTAAGTCATTAAACTTGTATTTTATACTGAAAAAAAATTGATTTTTTTTCATTACAAAATTTTATATTCACTCCACTTTGCAATTTTCAAAAAACCAATTATTTTTGTGAATATTGCAAAATATTTTAAGTGTTTAAATAGTTTTAAAAATTGCTTTTGAATCAAAAAATTAAAAAAAAATGTTTATTTATTTTTAACTATTTTGATAATATATTCAAAACACTGTAAACTTAAAACTATTAAATTGATGCCAAAAGTATCAAATTGATTCCAAATTTTTGGATCAATTTGATACTTTTTTTTGGATCAATTTGATACTTTTGGTATCAATTTGATACTTTTTTTGGATCAATTTGATACTTTTTTTTGGATCAATTTGATCCTTTGGTATCAATTTGATACTTTTAAGTTTACAGTGTAATGAAATTTTTGGTACTTTATTTAAAAAATTAAAACAATTTTTTATATTTCAGTGAATTTTAATTTTGCTTGAAAAAAATTCCAAGAAATGAATTTTGATCTCTAATATTATTAAAAATTTTGATTACCCATTAAAAAAATTTTTAACCACAGAGAGTGAAATCATATTTCCTCTTTTCTTTAATCGCAAGAAAATAATTAATCGCGCTTTATTGCGTATGAAATTAAAGTATAAATTTTACAAAGGTAATAGTAAAAAAAATATTTTGAACAAAAGCAAAACATGAAAAAAATTCACTTTCATTAATAAGGAAATAATAATTTATTTTTATGCCATTCTTTTATTACTGGGAAAAAATTTTATGAGATTCTAAAATGACC
This sequence comes from Leptopilina clavipes, assembly GCA_001855655.1. Classification (NCBI taxonomy): domain Eukaryota; kingdom Metazoa; phylum Arthropoda; class Insecta; order Hymenoptera; family Figitidae; genus Leptopilina; species Leptopilina clavipes. The sequence goes on along the minus strand of JUFY01028814.1, from coordinate 504 downwards.
ACTTATAGTAGATTTCAAAAACTTGAGAAGATTAAAAAGAATATTACGAAAATTATATAAAAGATTGTATTGTGATATTAATAAAAATTTCGAAAATATTGCAATAACTTTTATTAAATGTCAACAATTTTTTTATTTGTAAAATAGTAAACGTCATATTTGAAAAAGAAAAAGATCAAATTTCACAAAGCTTTTGAATGGAAAAAAGCATTTTTACACAAATTGAAATTATTTACAAACACTAAAATAAACACTAAACAGAAATTTATTTTATACGGTGAAAATTTGTTTTAATCGATAAAAAATTACTAAATAAAAACTTTCGTTTCTTAAAATAAGGAAACTTTTCAAAAATATAATGACTGACTTTCATAATTTTTATTTTAAAATAAAATATATTTAATAAAAAAAATAATAATATTTATAATAATATTTATAATAATATTAATAATAATATTAATAATAATATTAATAATAATATTAATAATAATAATATATTTATAA
>JUFY01028812.1:0-10745 GCA_001855655.1 Leptopilina clavipes | reverse complement strand
ACTCATTTAAAATTCTCTGACTCTTTCTTATTTCCTGTACCCTAAGTTCAGAGTCTTCTACTCTGTAAATAAAACAGAAGAACCACCGCTTCGGACAAAAATTAAAGTAAATGTATTTTGGTGTTTGTTATTGTTTCTCTATCTTGAGACGTAACAATATCATGGAGACAAAATTTTCTACATACAAACAGACACATAGACAGACGGATCATGATTTTTGGATTCAGGGCACCTCAAAACGGGAAGATTTCATGGAATTAGCAAAAGTCAATTTTCGACCAATCATAATACTTTCTCATGTCATGAGAATGTAATAATAAATTGTTTTTTGCAAATAACTCGAATAAAATTAATGATAGAGAAAAATTGCTAAAAGGAAAGTTGTTGTCCATAATATTTTGCAAAAAAAGTCTCTGGGCCCGTGACTCCATATTGAATAGTTTTTGAAATAAATTAGTCTGAATGTTCGATTTTTGGTCATAAAAAATATAAATTGTATATATATAGAGTGGTTTTTGTAGGTAATGTTAATTATCAATTATTCTTTCATTTCTTGGCCAATTTTGGATGAGAATGTGTCCATTTCAATGGTCAGATTTTCCACCTCTTAAGAAAAATATCATTTTTTTGAAAATTTTATTTTTTTTGAATTTATTTGCCATTTAAAGCTCTGTAACTTTTGGAATTTAATTTTAATGAAAAAAATTCATAAAACAAAGTTGTTTGCCTTTTGCTAAACTAACTGAAGGTATATTTTAAAATTTTTATTTTTAAAAAAATTGAAATTTTGAATTTTTGAAAATGCTGTAAATTTTTTGTTTTTGCCCAAAATGGCTGGCTAACGAACTTAGCCTTTATTTTAACACTAGTTTTAAGTGTGCCAAATTACAAGTTAATCCATAAAGTTTTTCAAAAGTTATCGTGTCCACAACATTTTGGTCCACGTACAGACAGACAGACAGACAGACACACAGACACACAGACAGACGCCATCGCCAGACCATGATTTTTGGATTCAGGGTACCTCAAAACGTGAAGATTTCATGGAATTAGCAAAAGTCAATTTTCGACCAATCATAATACTTTCTCATGTGATGAGAATGTAAAAAGTGTGCTATCTGGGATATATCTATTTTTGCGGTAAGTGTTAAGTATTTTTTGTATGACAGATTTTAAAGGATTCATGGATATACAAATAAAGACATATGTGTGTTGAGTGTATGTATAATGAATGTTGAACGACTTGATGGTTCTCGAATTGCAAATGTGAGTGCATAGCTATTCTAAAATTCGAGAAGTGTTAGTGGTTGATTGCGTCCGGTTGAGATGATTGCTTTTCGGAGAACTATATGCGTATACATCGTGAACTGTGGTCACACGTGTTGTATACAGACGAGTTTTTGGATCACGCAATATACAACCACATGAAAATAAATATATATATATACATGGGAAACCTAGAGACGATTATTGCACGTGCAAACCGACCGTATTTCAATATTCCGATAGTTTATTCGTCTGGACCCGTGACCACCTCCTACTGGCAGAAAATCACTTCCATTTTAGTTAACGCCATCGCTTATGTTATACCCTTGTATAAACGTATCTATTTTACCTTCTCTGCTCCTCTTGTTATACAACTAATATGACGTGCATGAAACCGTTGTCACCCAACTGATAATATTGTTGGGAAAATCACATTTATACCTCATATACCAGTATCGAGGGAAATTTTATATTTCTAAAAATCTAGGTGATTGAAACTGTAATCTCATTTTTCGCATTTTCTTCACTTTGCATATTATTATTTTAAATTAAAAAGCAGTTCAACTTTTTTAAAAAATATTACGATAATCTTTATTTTATTTTTATTTTCTACTTTACATGAAGGAAAAAAATGACCCTGCGTAAATGTCACAGATATTCACAAATCGATAAAAATTTAAACTCGCTTAAATTGGTGGTATTATTGTTTGTTCATGGAGGAAACAAAAAAGTTGTAATCGATTTTATTTTATCTGCCTGTAGATACTATAAAATTATTATAGTTTTATAGGATAATACAAATATCGAAATACTTTGGTAAATAATGAATTGCAAAATTAAATGTTAAATCGATTTTAGTTTTCATTATACGAATAGAAGATTTTCTTTTTAGACAATTTTTTTTTCTCTTTAGTGTTTTCTTTATTTTTTTAAATAATCAATTATAAATTAGTTTTGTACACAACAAAATGCCTCGTTGCACCGAAAGCATCAACTCCACCCGAAAACAGAGTTTTGATCCTAATAACTCCAGTGTTCCGAATAGCCCTAGTTCACAGTACTTTGAAATAATATTTTTAAGAAAGATTCAAGTTTCTTTGGTAGAGTAACTAAAGGAGAATTAAATCTCTACTCTAAAAAGTAGTAGGTCAACTCAACATCGTACATCTTTGAGTATCTATTCTACTGTATATAAAAGCGTATTCATAATTTTTACCTGTCTCATTTGTTCTGAATCTTGACACGAATACACTTTATCTCTTTAGAAGTAAAGAATCTTCCTTGGAAATCGAATTCCTTGTGAACCATCGGATGACTTATTGAAACTCCCTATGAATAGTTATCTGTGGATAAAAATAAAATGTGCTTTATATTTAATGGCAGTACCTGAGGGTGATACGGCACTCGAGGGAGTTTATATTTTACTTGAGTATATATATATATATGTATAAGTAATCCAATATGAGAGATTGCCATTTTTCTTTTATTGTCATATACTACTGACTTTGCAACGTGTTTATTAGTTTTTTGCACCACGATCGACTCTTACAGGATAGTACGAGGCGAGAAAAATGCATCACTATAGAACTTAACGGCATTGAGGAAGCTACATTTGAGCTTACGTGGAACTTTATTAAAAATATCGATGCCAGTCGACAAGCCTAGAACCGAGAGTTTCTTCACCTTTTATCAACATCATTCGAAACTAGTGACTCGTATGCGAGTGTGATGGACGAGTGTGATGCAAAGAATTTCAAACGACCGTGTCGAAATTTCCCGCGAGAGAAATTGTTGGCCGCGTTTTTTGCGCAAAAGCTTGTATAATCGCATATTTAAAACTCGGAACCGATTTTTAACGACGCACTTTACTGAATAGACCCACGAGAGATTTCAGTTGGAAAAAACTTTTCCACCATTTCGCATTAACGTGAAAGCAAAGTGTCTTTTAAAACTTTTCGTAACACATGTAATAAGTCTCTCCAATTGATCTTTTGAGACTGGAATAAACTTTTAACAAGATTTATCTTTAACATTCAGCTTTAATACAATAATTTAGAATTTTAATATCATCTTATGCGTTTATTTGAGAACTTTTATTTCATATTATTAAGTATATAGTTGTATGTATGTATTTTAAGCAAATGTTGAATCTGAAGAACAGTTTCATACTTAATTTAGTTTCTAGGTTCCTAACCGTGTATTGTATATGGAAAAGAAAAGTTTCAAGGGTGGAACTAACGAAATTCTTGCCAAATTGGTCTGTCATTATAACGTATTTTATGCACATGCCACAATTTTTAGGATTTTTCCAAATGAGTGTGCAGGTTGTGCTTGTGACGTCCAACACCTTGAGTTCACCTGTAGGGGCAACAGAAAGGACTGTAAATATAAATATTTTACAAAGACGACAATCTTAAATTATTAAGCACCGCTATTTTGAAATGTAAGAAGAAAATAAGGAAAAATACTTATATACTAACGCAATATGCAAATACAATCTGCTGTAAGCAATATGTATCTCAGTTTATTCATATCTAATACAGGGTTATTGATGCATTCCGTTGTAATATTCTGAAATTCATTATTGCCAACTTTAACACGTAATGTTGTGTTATGTTTAGTTCCAGGTTGAAGATTTTTAAGCACATGTTATGATTTAGAAGAGCTTACAATATTTTCTTCAGTTAGAACTGTATTACCAACTTCTTTTAATTGTGTATAATATTTTCTTAAATTTCCTGAAAGATGTTTGAAAATAAATATGCACCTTGAAGTTGTGACTCTAAACACCTTGATTTCACCTATAGGTGCAATAGAAATAACTGTGAACTTAAATATTTGGTAAAGACAAAAAACTAGAAATGTTGCAAGATTATTTTAATAAATAAAAATAAATGTAAATAATCTCTAAACATTGGCTCTAAATTTAAGTGCATTCTGTTGTAATAGTACAAACATTGCCCATAACTCATTTCATTGCACTTTAAACCATCTATCCACAGGATTGCCTTTTACTATGTGATTCATTTTTTCATTTTAATTTTTAAAATCAAATTTATCCTAACAGTTTCATACCTTCTTCAGGTTCAGTAATGCATTCCGTTGAAATTCGATGAAATACCTGAAGTTCAAAGTCAAGATATACTGAAATGTTATATTTAGTCCCAGGTTTGAGGTTATCCAGAGTATAACGTATGTCGGTATGATTAGTAGTATGGTTTAATTTAACAGTTTCCTTGCCAGCTTCACGTTGTAATATAATATATCTAACGGGTTTGTCACCATTTAAAGGTTGTTTCCAATAAATTTCGCATGTTGTACTCGTAAAGTTTATAACCTTAAGTTCACCTATTATAGTGCAATTGAAAATACTGTGAGTTCTTCTTGAACTAAAAAGCTTCTAAAAAGCTTCTTTAAATCTTTTTAAGATTCCTCTGGAATATTATGATAAGGTTACAGAATTATTCAAATGTCTGTCTACCCACACAACACGATATCTTCCTGGAAGCTTCCTTGGATGATCGGTGAGGATCGGATCAAAGCTTCCTGGAAGATTCCAGGAAGATTCCAGGAAGCTTCAAATTTCCGCCTTAAGAAAGCTTTCATTGGAAGCTGTAGGGAATCTTCCACCGGAATCTCAAGGGAAGCTTCCTCAGGAATCTCGAGGAAAGCTTCTCTGAAGCTTCCAGCGTTCATTTTTTTAATATTCTGGAGGAAAGGAAATTTACCCTTCATTCCATAAAAATGGATAAAATTTGGATAAATACTGGAAAAAATATTTAAAGTTTTTAAAATGAAGCTTCCACTGGAAGATTTGGCGAAAGTTTCCTTGAAATCTTTCCTCGAGATTCCTGAGGAAGCTTCCCTTAAGGTTCCAGGGAAGCTTCCCTTGAGATTCCGGTGGAAGATTCCCTACAGCTTCCAATGAAAGCTTTCCTAAGGCGGAAATTTGAAGCTTCCTGGAATCTTCCTGGAATCTATTTTTTTTTATGTTAAAAAGCTTAAATTCATTTGCAATAGAGCTAAAATCTTTATTTTAAATCACGAAGTAGTTTGACAATTATCAAGAAACCTGAAGATAAATAAAATTTTTATTTTTTTCAATAAATGTAGATTACATTTTCATTTACGAATTACTTGATAACTGTAAAAACTGGACTTTACTACTTTAAAATTTTAACAAAAATATAATAGATTTAAATTATAAGAGAAATTCTTTAGAATATAATATTCTAATTATTTTCTCGCTCACTTGATTAAATGAGAAATTAATTTTACAGAAATTAATTATAATTTTAAAATTATAAATTTAAAAATTAATTCTTAGTTTTTTTAACTATGTCATTTTTATTATTATTGTCTGTTCTGTTGTTTTGATCACTTTCTTTTAATCGTAAATACATTTGATTTACTACAAGATCTTAACTTATCAAAGAATATCCAAATTAAAGAAGAACATAAAATATTACATCTCCAATTTCATCCACCTACAAAAACATTTTTTTAAACACAATATTTTTATAACAATCATAAAATTGTAGAACATATTTTATGAAACGGTTACAGAAGTTTTGTTTTCGAGTAATAAAGTGCTGTCAAAAAAAAATCATAAAACTCCAACGTAATAAAGTTTTTCGGAAAAAAAAATCGATGAACAACTATTGCTATAGTGAAGTGATATAAAATGAAAATGTTCTGTTTATTGATATACATACAGATATAGATTTTTTATTTAGAAAATTCCTGAACCTTCCATAACATGATATCGTAGGTTCATCAATTTTTTGAAGAAAGTTGAAAAAAAAGTTAATGAAAAAGGCCAAGGTGGAGGCATAAGGAAAAAGGGATCATAAATCGTTCACGAGGAAAATAGCGGCGAGACAGCATTTTCTTACAGATGGATTCTTGTAAAATACTTAAGACACACTTTGCGCATCCCGTTCTCATTCCTCCTTCGGGACCTGGATTGAGATCGGCTTTCGCTGAAGCTGTTATACTGATAGAAAAGAAGAAATAAGAAACTTGATGAAATATTGGAGAGCGGCTTACACGGGACAATATTCCGTTGTAAACCGTCCCCCCTACCTCCGCCCTTTACTCTTTCCCAATTCTTCCAACGCCAATAGATACTTTACGTCATGTAAACGTGTGTCTTGAATGTGTGTATCGATATTTTGCCAATGTACCAGGCGCACAAACATGAAGATAAAGAAAAAAATAAGAGGAGGGAGGGAGGGATTCGGATAGAAAATTTATATACGAAGGAGGGCCAATCTTTTGTGAATGAGTTCTTGAAAAAATTAAAAAGAGCAAGACATCCTATATCTTTCCAAGATGAATACTATCGTGGAAATTGATCTTCAACCAATATATTCAAATATTTTTATAAAAACTCTTTAAGCGTTTCATGGTTATCTGTATATAGTGTATTTTAGAAAACAAACGGGACATACTAAAAAGTTTGAAAATATTTTTATTGTGGATTTATTTTTTCTGCAAAAAGAATTAGTTCACTTGGTTTCCATGATGTGTAATTTTAATTTAGTTTCGTCAATTTCTTTAATGACTCCATGCATCCAGGGGTGCAATTTTGTAATTTCACTTTGACTTTCGATTCGATATTGATTTTGACTTTGACTTTAACATTCACTTTTACTTTCACTTTCACTTTGAGTTGGGCTTTGACTTTATTTTGACTTTGACTTTGACTTATTATGTAATTTTATTTCGACTTTTATTTTCACTTTCGTTTTGACAGATTTTTATTTTCACTTTCATTTTCACTTTAATAATTTTTAATTCTTACTTTGACTTTGACAGTCTTATATTTTTACTTCAATTTTTACAGCTGTTCTTTTTCACTTTCAATTTATTTTTATATGGGCAGGTATTGATTTTCACTTTCATTTTCACTTTCACAGATTTATATTTTTACTTCCACTTTTACTTTCACCAAAAATAAAATTAATTTATTATTGGTGAAAGTGAATTTTTAAGTGAGAGTGAAAGTGAAAAAATGAAAGTTAAAACTTTCATTTTTTCACTTGTATTTTGACAAATTAATCTGTCAAAGTGAAAGTGGAAATTAAAATTTATCGAAGTGAAAGTGAAAATGAAAGTGAAACAGACATCTGTTAAAGTGTAAAGGAAAGTAAGAATAAAAATATTAGTGAAAGTGAAAATGAAAACAGACATCTGTCAAAGTGGAAAGGAAAGTAAGAATAAAAATATGAAAGTGAAAGTGAAAATAATATTACATAATCGACCCCCAGGTGTACCTTTGACGTGAATCTGGATACTACAATTATCTAATAGGGACCACAATTGTTTAAAAAATTTATTAAAAATTATAAATTAAAAAATCACTTAAAACAAAAAAAAACCCAAAAATTTTTTTTAAACAATGAAAGGTTTTTAATTCAAAACACTTGTGCAGAATTTTCTGCAGTTGTTTGGTGTTACGTATATTGTTTAAGTTGGATAAGTAAATTTAAAAAAAACTTTTTCACTGAAACCTGTTCTACAACTTTATTGAAAAGTAAATTGTTACCATTTTATGGTACTCAAAGAAGTCGATTAATTTTTTAATTAAAATGGAAATTAGGCGAACTTTTCACTTCAGTGAGATTAAAAGATTCGAACGGATGATAAAGTTACAGTAAATTCTAGTGGTATAATCACACGAAAAAAAATTAAATTACCCTTCCTGAAACAATTTGATTTTCAACTTATTTTTAAGTCTGCAATAAAAGATATAATTTCTGTCAACAAAAAAGTAAATAAATATTTTAAAGAATTAATGTTTTCCCAAAAATTAATAATAATTAATTTTGATAGTAGAATTTCTAATCGATTAAATTTTTTTTCCATTAAAGTTATATTCTTTAAGGGAAAATCAGGGGTGTGTTCGCGTAATCACACTCACGCACTTATTCGCGAGAGTGAAGGTGAGTGCTCTCACTTTCACTCTCACTTTCACCAAAAATAAAATTAATTTTTTTTTCACTTTCACTCTCACTCACTAACTCACTTTTTCTTTCACCCAAAAATGAAAATTAATTAATTATTGGTGAAAGTGAAAGTGAATTTTTGAGTGAGAGTGTAAGTGAAAAAAAATTAATTTTACTTTTGGTGAAAGTGAGAGTAAAAGTGGAAAAAATTAATTTTACTTTTGGTGAAAGTGAAAAAAATTAATTCTACTTTTGGTGAAAGTGAGAGTGAAAGTAATAAAAAATTAATTTAACTTTTGGTGAAAGTGAGAGTGAAGGGAAAAAAAATTAATTTTACTTCTGGTAAAAATGAGAGTGAAAGTGAGAGCACTTACAATCACTCTCGCGAATGAGTGTGTGAGTGTAATTACGCGAACACACCCGAAATTCACATAATACGAAAGTTAAAAATAATAAAAATATATTTAAAAAACAAATATTCGGAGAAGTAAAAATAGTAAATTATGTTTAAAATGAAATAGCGTCAGGAAGAGAAGAAACGAGTCGAGAGACTGAGGGATTAAAAATCTAATTTCGCTTAAGAAACGACTGTTTTTCAGAATTGCTATTTATTTCGAGTCGCCTGCCTCGTCGCAGGTTGTGCGACTTTTTCAATTTACCAATTTTCGTCTTATCTTTATGGAAGATTTTTCTCCTTAGCATTGCCGTCATCTCAACAAAATAGGGGCATATATACAAGTGGATTTTAATGTTTTCCCTCCTCGATATAAAATACGTCAAAGAGTGATATCAGAGACAAGGATTCGCGTGTTGAGTTCTCGATTAGCACCGACTCTCATATCAGAATGGTTGGAACTGCGGGAGAATGAAGAAAAGGCGAGGCAACGACTTTAGTGGTGACCCTTGTTATCTGGAGAGTTTTGTGACGGAATAACGGGGGGAGAAATAAAAGAACTATACGACTTGGTTCGCATGACGTTTATTAGACATTAAGTAGTAATACCGAGGAATGAGAGAAGGCACGGCATAGTCCGGATAATATAAGAGACCGGTATGAGCCGTTATACTAATTGTAGTAATTCCAGCATTCACTTCGGATATTTAATTAAGTTTCCGCTGACAAGCATCCACTTTCCGGTGGTGCTTGCTGCTCTCACCCCGAGTATACTTGCAAAGTTTCTGCACGACTCGAGAAGCTACCTTCAGCTGGTCACGATTGTCCTATGCACCTCTCTCAAACTTATTCGACCGGAAATACCTTACGAGTTCGATTCTTCGAAACGAATTTACTCTACCTAATTTTATCTCCATGTCTTTAAGGCATTTCAAAGTGTTCGCATTCCATGTTGCTTCAATTAGAAGACGTCAAAGTTACCTTTAAATAATATGTCAACCTGCTTTAATCAATCAATTTGCCGCAACCACATTTATAATTTTCAGGAATTTTTATACAATTAATAAATGAATTGGAAATTTAAAAAATATTCTTGTGGTTCAATTAAATTAAATATTGGCATTCCGAAAGAAATTTAGATTTATTGAAGATAAAGTTTCGTCTTCGGGATAAAAGGTTCCTTACCTTCTCTCTACTTTTGGTATCTTTCTATTATCCATTGTCCAAGCCAAGATTTTAGTGGTGCAGTATATAAGAAAGGTAGATACGAATGCGGTCTGCAATTCGATTTCGTAAAGTATGAAGCTATCAAATCCAATGGTCCGAAAAGCCCAACGCAATTACCAATAACTCTTTGACATGCTCTGTCCATCCCGCGTGAAAATGGAAGTATGGGTAAAGGCTGGCCAACTATGGCTAAAATCTATCAATAGTTTACTGCAATGTTAAGGCCGACAACTGCCATACTTCCGCAAATTGATAAACAATGCCCGGTTGAAAATCCTTGCGTACATGAATACCTCCACAGCACCTAAAATTGCAACAATATTGCAAATATTTCCTCAATGTTGCCAGTATTTCAGAAATATATTGCTTCGCATTTAGAGCATTTGGGATCATCTACAATCTCCAATTTATGCGTATGATAGAGCAAATCTCCGTGACCAGTTAACAGTCCTGTTATAATTTTCGCCTCTTTTCTATTAAGCTTGCGGAATTTCGCTGCTTTCTTGAGATTCATATTGATTCCCATGAGTGTTTTAACTCAGTTACAGTCTTTCTGTAATTCCTTCTGGTGTTCTGCTGTCAGCCGCACTGTTTGAATTCAAGGGCCAAACATTTGTCAGAAACGCCAATTGAAGGCTCAGGCTTTATAAATTGTTCCTAAATAATTTAAACTCCTTAAGAACTATTATTCAATGTTGTCCTTTTATATTTATTAAGTACTTTATAAATGAGTAATAGTTTCAGAAAGTTCCAATTTATTACCTAATAGTTAGCCTAAACTGTCAGATCTGATGCTGGTCCTAAAAGTATGTTAGTGACGTGTTTATAAGTTTTTATTTTAATTGTAAATATGTTTATTATTTGATTTCTTATGCTTGTTTGTGTTAGGGGCTTGGTCGAGATAAGTC
>JUFY01028811.1:0-12368 GCA_001855655.1 Leptopilina clavipes | reverse complement strand
AAATTATAATGATTATTCTTGAATCTAATTATTATTTTTTCACCATAATTAACAATTTAATTGCAATTATTAATTTTTATCGATCAGTAATTAATAATTGAAATTATAATTATTATTTTTGAATCTAATTATTATTTTTTCAACATAATTAACAATTTAATTGCAATTATTATTTTTCATCGATCAGTAATTAATAATTATTTTTCATCGATCAGTAATTAATAATTGAAATTATAATTATTATTTTTGAATCTAATTATTATTTTTTCAACATAATTAACAATTTAATTGCAATTATTATTTTTCATCGATCAGTAATTAATAATTGAAATTATAATGATTATTTTTGAATCTAATTATTAATTTAATTATAATTATTATTTTTCATCGATTAGTAATTAATAATTGAAATTGTAATTATTATTTTTGAATCTGATTATTAATTTAATTATATAATTTTATTGTTAATACTTAAATTAAATAATTAAATAATTAAAGTTAATAACAAATAATATGCCGATACTGTTCCGCAGTATATAAAACGTGACTGATTAGATTTAGAATTATCATCGATTGTTTTTGTACTTGATAATAGGATATAATGGTACTTAATACGTGCAATTTGCATTATTGAAGTTATTCGAGTTTTAATGTTGTTTCTCAGACATTGAGAGAATCGCAAATGCGTTACACTATTTGCTTGCTATTTGCTTGCTATTTGCTCGCTATTTGCTCGCTATTTGCTGAATAAAGAACTCGGAAAATACCTCCTAATGCAATGGCTTTCATTTCAATGATACATAATGACCTTTCCTTTCCCTTTATATATGTATACATATATATGGTTAAGGCCGCGAGAATTTCAATGTTTCATCGCAAATTCCCTATGAGAAAAACAGTCCGACATTGTTTTTTTTTTTTTGAAACACATGGATATAAATATACCTTGATATAAAAAATAAATATCTGATATTTATATTAAATACAGTGACTATTTTATAGATAGAGATATATGTTTTTCAATATAATAGTAACCTTGACTGCATAATGGCAAAATTACATTTCACATTTTCCCACATTTAGAATTTCTTATTTGAGAATTAAATTTGTTTTTAAGAATTAGATCGGAACTCGGCAATATATTCCGAAGAATCAAGTTATAATGGCAAATTGAAGAATATTGCGAGCGAGGAAATGAATCACAATATAATTTGAAGAATTAGTTTCCGTATTATAACAATTTTGTATTGTCGAATGAAAGTTAAATTTAATTAGATGATAATTGGAATAATAGTCATTCTGTGGTCGTTTGTACTTTTGTTATTTGCAACAAAAAACATATGAGATATTTGATCCAAATTGATTGAAAATTGTATCTATATTATAATATTTATGATCCAAATTAGTTAAAAATCTATATTATATTTATTTATTTACAAACGGAACATGCCCTTTTGTAATTAATAATATTATCTGTTTGATAATTTCCAAAACTAGTTTGAAACCCAGCGACATAGAAATTAAGAAAAACTCATGATTTTTATTTTTAAATATCAGAAAATTATTTTCCAGTTATTTTTACAGTCGAAACTGTTTCAAAACAGTTTTGAAACAATTTCATAAGAAAAAAAACCGATATCCTACTTGATAAAATTTATTCAATTAAATCAAAATATTAATTAATTTTTGCAATATAAGTCTAACTTCCTCGTTTGATCAAAAACAAATTTTTTTCCCCCTAAATAATTCATATCGCACACAATTTCGCGTCCAATTTTCAAATAAATTACATAATTTTGTTTAATTTAACTTTCGCTGAAATTTTTTTCCAACTCTCACGATATTATTACATGTGTCTTTATTTTTTATTTTTTTCTAATATAGCGAAATATTTTTTTTTATCTATTCGCGCTCATTAATAGAATTAACAAACACCGAAAAAAAGGAAAACATTATAACTCTCCACATTTATCGGACCCAAAGTATAATTTCCGCTTTGGATTTTATATAGAAAGTAGACGTAACTTCGAAGTATAAACTAGATAAAAGTTATGTGGAATACGAATGAGATCCCTTCTTCGAGCGTTTTGTGATGAATAAACCATTTCCTGCGTTAGTATAACTTAATCGTGAGTGTTGTACTTTCTGAATTAAAATCGAGAAACGATTGAGGGGAATCCGAGGGGGAATCTGAGGGGGGATCATATAGAATCGTTGCATATTTTAATCACATGCAATGAAGTGAATCAGTAAAGAGGAAGGAGAAAAAAAAATATTTTGCATTTCTTGATATAAATATAGAAATCACTTTCGATTGGTAATAATTCAACAATGAATGGATCGATCAATTGAATAGATTTCACTAAATGGGACTTTAACGAGTGATTGAGAAGTTGTTTAACGATCATTTTCTAAAATACAAATTATATGCAGAAACTGAGACATAAATTACAGGGAAGCGGATTGATCAATTGAGTTGGTATCATTTGCTTCGTGAATGATTTTGTTTGTCGGGAAAGATTCATTCAGTAAGATAAGAATTGGCTTACTAACTTTATGTTTAAAGAAAAGGGTAATAATAAAAATTAATTTTCATTTTTTAATTTCTTATTTTTGGGAGAAAAAAGTTTACTAACCCTAGAAAAAGCAACTATTGGGTAGTTCGTTACCCAAAATAAGACGTTGGGGTTTATTCTTGTTAAAATTTTACGATTCATCTTTATTATAATACCCTTGACTGCAGGATACTTACCACCCTTGGACTAGACGATCTCCAAAAGGAATGTAGACACGGACCTTCATCTCCTTTGGACATCCTCTCAACCTGAAAAAAACTTTTTTATTAGTATTTCACATAACACAATAATGAACAAAAATTAATATTTAATAGGTAATTAAAAAAATTGGTCGTAATTTAATAATAATTACACACAATATGTACGAATAGAATATCTTCGATACAATACGAAATTTTTATGATCAGGAAAAAATCTACCAACAGCTGCGAGAATCGTCAAACGAATGAATGTGTTTATCGTCTGCTCTCTGCTAGTTGAACTGCCTCGCGCGCCATCTTCAATCTCTAATTGTAAGCCAAAAACGCGCGAGAATTTGAATCACATTCAATTTTTAATTATTATTTTAAGATCTAAAAATTAATATATATTTTGTTTTTAGTTCACAAAGTGGATTTAAATACATCTGTGAAACAAATTTTACAATCGATAGGCGAATAAGATAATTCGATTTTCTAATTTTTTTTCCCCTCAAATTTCGTGTATATATCGAGAGAGAAAAAAGTTGACTCATGCCAAATAGAATGAGATAATAGCAATAAGAATTTCCGTTATTAAATAATCAATAAATCAGTAACGGAAAGTGAAGGCTGATATTAAATTTCGAAAGGGAATCTTTTATAAACTGTTATTATTTTTCAACAAATATTCTGTGTGACGTTATTCAATATTTATGACACTAAATTTTGTCTAATAGCAAACTCGAGAATGCCAGAAGGAAAATACATTCCCTATGAGACACGCGAATTAGTTTCAAATTATTATTATTTCACTACTCCAGATTCTATATCCAGTAGAATTAGATACTCGTTAGTTTATTTACTTTCTTGTGTACATAGATTAATTTTCTATTTTGTATTTCAGAAAAGAAGACATAAAAGATTTTACGATTTATTTTCCATCAAAACATTGATGATGATGATACCTGTTGTATTTTAGAGATATATATGCATAATCACTAGTGTATGTATTATATCGTTTTTGGTTGAAAACTATATAGACAGAATTTTACGTTTTCGAATATAAAAATTGTTAATAAATTGCAGGAGGTGAAATTTCAGTATGAAATAAAATAATAAATAAACATAAGTAAACATCAATTGTATTTGAAAGTTTATACATGATAATAAGCGGATTTTAAAAAAATTTTCTAGGTTTTAGTTTAAAAATTGGAGGAGAAAGATATTTTCTAATCGTTTACTTGAAAGTGAGTCTAAAATTTTTGTTGTTGGCAATAAAAATGGTCAATGCTTCAACATTATTTTAAATAACTAATTAACTAATTAAACTAATTTGACTACATATTAATTCGTAAATAATTTATCATTATATTAAATACGATCGTTTGGGGTTATTATTTATTATTATTATTATTATATTAATTATTATTTATCTTCTGAATTGAATTTTATCATTTATAATAATAGATTATCTACTACTAGAAATAATAATGTAAAAAATATTTAAAGTCAAAGTCAAAATTAAAGTCAAAGTCAAAGTCAAAGGCAAAGTCAAAGTCAAATTCAAATTCAAAGTGAAAGTGAAGTCAAAATTAAAGTCAAAGTCAAAGTCAAATTCAAATTCAAAGTGAAGTCGAAATTAATGTCAAAGTCAAAGTCAAAGTCAAAGTCAAGACAAAGTCAAAGTGAAAGTGAAAGTGAAAGTGGAAGTCAAAATTAAAGTCAAAGTCAAAGTCAAAGTCAATATTAAAGTCAAAGTCAAAGTCAAAGTCAAAGTCAAAGTCAAAGTCAAAGTCAAAGTCAAAGTCAAAGTCAAAGTCAAAGTCAAAGTCAAAGTTAAAGTTAAAGTTAAAGTTAAAGTTAAATATTAATAAATGAAAAAAATTATTATAAACAAATATAATAAATAAATATATATTTTTGTAGTTATTTCTAACTTATTTATATTGTACCTGCTTTATTTAAATTACCATTTATTTAAATTCATTCACTCAGAAGTTATTTCGAAAAAATTAATTTTTTAAGCTCCCACAGTCATTCTACTTACATCATTAGCACACTATATCATACCTAATAGTCTGCAAATAGTGTGAAAAATTTTTTCTATTCCTACCTTACAAATACCTTACATTAAAACTAATTTTTTTCCAACTAAATAAAAAAAAGTCCATAATAAATTATGAAAATTGAAAATATTTCCTAATCCATTGAAAAATAAAAGACGAGAACTAAAAAAAATCGCTAACTGGAGCAAAAAAAAAAAGAAAAAGGTAATATGTTAATGACAGTAAAATGTCAACAGTTTTTCAGGAACAAACACTTGAGAATAATTGACGACAATTAAGAAATGCGTGCCAGAAAATAAAGAGTTATTCAAGTGACAATGAATGTTCAACCTCATTAACATCAATTTCCTAAAGGCATATATATATATATACGCAATAAATGTATTTAATTATTTTGCTTGACTCCTTTTTCTTCCACACGGAGCTATTCCTCGAAAAATGATGAAATAACCCAAAGATTGAAAAGAAATCAAGTTTAATTACATCTCGAAAAAAAAGATAAGTCAGATCTGAAGTCGGTCTCATTTGTTTGTTGTCTTTTAACTCCTTTTACAAAAAAAAGGGGGAAAAAAAAATTATTCACAGAAAACAGCTGCATTTGTCCAAGAAGTCCTTTCTCTTAAGTCATACGTCAATTGAAGTAACGGAAAGACAAAGACGACGTGTGTCTTTGTCGTGTAACATGTCCAAGTTGAATAATATAATCTTAATACATAGTCAATGAAGAGAACGCCCTTTTTACATAATACACTTCAATAAGAGGCACTTATAAAAAAATCGAATCATACTGAGCTATAGATAAAATTTAATAGAAGAAGAAAAAAAATCTCTAATATTCATTTCACTTGGGGAAATTTAGTGAGATTGAATATTATATATTTTCTGCGTGTACGTCTTATGTCATATTATGGGGCAAATTTTCAAAGTATTTCCGCGAACGGACGATTTTTATATTCAGTAAACGACAATTGGCATTGTTACTAGGCAAAATATCCATTTATGGATAATTTTTTGTTACAAGTTGGCAGTAAATTCAGTTGGTATATGTAAATTATGAAGATCGTTTACATTGAAGAATAAAGAAATAGGAAAAAGGTGTAATTAATTATATATGGGGAAAATTAGAGAGTGAACGTTGAAGTTACAAAAAAAAAAAAATTCAAAAAATAAAAATAAAATAAGTTAAGGTTAAGGCAGGTTTAAGTTATAGTAATTAAACTAAAACATTCTTTAACATTGACTTTAACGATGACCATTTTATTGTTTATTTGCTAAACGGTTCTTTAACGTTGCTTTTAACGTTGTCTACCGGCTGTAACGTTTATTTGCTAAAACGTTCTTTAACGTTATTTTAACTTTGTCTACTAATTTTAATGTTTATTTGTTAAAACGTTCATTAACGTTGCTTTTAACGTTGTCTACTGGCTTTAACGTTTATTTGCTAAAACGTTCTTTAACGTTATTTTAACTTTGTCTACTAATTTTAATGTTTATTTGCTGAAACGTTCTTTAACGTTACTTTTAACGTTGTCTACCGGCTTCAACGTTTATTAGTTGAAACGTTCTTTAACGTTGCTTTTAACGTTCTTACTGGCTTCAAAGTTTAGTTGCTAAAACGTTCTTTAACGTTATTTTAACTTTGTCTACTAATTTTAATGTCTATTTGCTAAAACGTTCTTTAAAGTTATCTACTGGCTTTAACGTTTATTAGCTAAAACGTTAATAAACGTTGTTTTTAACATTCTTTAACCTGGCTTTTAACGTTGTCTACTGGCTTCAACGTTTATTTGCTAAAACGTTCTTTAACATTGCTTTCAACGTTGTCTACTGGCTTTAACGTTTATTTGCTAAAACGTTTTTTAACGTTACTTTAACTTTGTCTACCAATTTTAATGTTTATTTGCTAAAACGTTCTTTAACGTTGCTTTTAACGTTGTCTACTGGCTTCAACGTTTATTAGCTAAAACGTTCTTTAACGTTGCTTTTAACGTTCTTTAACCTGGTTTTTAACGTTGTCTACTGGCTTCAACATTTATTTGCTAAAACGTTCTTTAACATTGCTTTCAACGTTGTCTACTGGCTTTAACGTTTATTTGCTAAAACTTTCTTTAACGTTACTTTAACTTTGTCTACTAATTTTAATGTTTATTTGCTAAAACGTTCTCTCACCTGGCTTTTAACGTTGTCTACTGGCTTCAACGTTTGTTAAAACATGCTAAAAATTTTACTTTAATTTTAAAACGTTAAAGTTGATAGTCACCGTTACATATAAACTATATATTTAAGGAAGTTAAAATTATTATTTAACGTTAATGGTAGAGCGTTAAAGATAATGTTAAAAAATGTTTAAAGAAGAGTGAAAATTAGAATAACATTCAAATTGATATTTCACGTTAAAGTAAATGTTGAAGAAAGTTCAAAATAGAGTTGATGTTAAAGAACGTTCAAGATAGAGTTAAAGTTGAAGAACGGTTAAGTTAATAATTAATGCCGAGTATAAGAAAAATTTAAAGAACGTTAAGGTAATCGAACCTTTAAATATGTAATTGACAATAAGGAATATGTAAGTTACAGTAAAGTAAAAGAGCGTTAAAGTAAGTAAAAGTAAAGTAAATGTTAATGGACGTAAAAGAACGTTAAATAACGTTAGAGAACGTTAAATAACGTTAAAGAAGGTTAAAAAACATTATAGAAGGTTAAAAATCGTAAAAGAACGTTAAAGAACGTTAAAGAACGTTAAAAGAACGTTAAAGAACGTTAAAAGAACGTTAAAGAACGTTAAAGAACGTTAAAAAACGTTAAAGAACGTTAAAAAACGTTAAATAAGGTTAGAGAATGTTAAAGATCCTTAAAAAAACGTTAAAGAAGGTTAAAGAACGTTAAAATATATTAAAGAAGGTTAAAAAGTAGTTAAGGAAGGTTAAAGAACATTAAAATATATTAAAGGTTAAAAAATAATTAAAGATCGTTAAACAACGTTAAAGAAGGTTAAAAAATCGTTAAAGAACGTTAAAGTTTAAAGTTAAAGATAGAAATTAATGCTAAAATTTAGTCAAATTAAAATAAAATATATTTCAAACGTTAAAGAAAAAGTCAACTGTTTTTTTTTCCTCAAGAAGTTACTACAACTCATTACAAAAATGATTAGCAAATGAATAATTGAATTTGATCTTAAAACTTTTGAAATAGAAAATATCGGTGAAAAAAAGTCAAATGAAGTGACAAAATAAATTTTGAAATATTGTTATTAGGACAATATTTGTTTACCATTGGCAGTTAATGTAAAGATAGAAGGGAGCTTTCGGCACTGTTACAAGGCGATTTTCTTGAGTGGTACAGTTGCCCCCCATACTTTCTCTTGTCATTTATAAACTTGGTTCAAACTCACTACCCGTTCAGTTGCCCTGTCTTCAATTACCGGTTTTATCACACTCTGGATACCTCTTTACAAAAAGGTATTGTGTTCAAATTTGAATCAATTACCAAAATCAACAACAAATATCAATCACAAAAGTCTGATATGGTTTAATACCAAAAAAAAAAAAAATAATAAATTAATAAAAAACGACACTGTTGACATGTCAGCTGAAAATTTTTTTTTTATTTACAACCACCGATTGTGTACTTTTTTAATCGTGTCTAATTTTCGAATTCATTTCAATTTTAATTGAAAAATTAAATTTGGATAAAAAAAAATTAAATTTTTAATGCTAATTTGATCGTTAATAATGGATTTAATTTCAAATTCTTAATTATACCAGAAATTGAAAAAATTTTTTCCAAATTAAATAATTAAATAATAATTGAGAAACTATATTTCAAGAAGAAAACCAAAAAAAAAGGAATCAATTTTTCGATATTTTTCTACATAAAAAAAATAATTCACTTTAGTCGAATAAATCGAAAAGAATTTCTTTGGAAATTATAAAATTTTCCTTGCGCAAAAAATGGACTGAAAATTAAGAATCAATAATATGAAATATTTCTAATTAAAAACAAACAAAAAAAAAAGGAAAAATAAATAAAAGGAAAGAAAATAGAGTAAAGAATATATTTTATATAAATATAAATTAATTGTTCAAGTGGGCCATGGACCAAGTGCTATTTATTTTCATCTCTCAATGACTATTAAGAACAAGTGATTCGCATTGAAGTGAAACGTGTGTTTTTTACTGGATTTTCATCGTGACATATAAGTATTGGATGTGCACAATTTTTAAAAAAGGAATAAGTCTAACTTTATCAGGTAGACGCAGTGTTTTCTAACACCTAAAGAATTTGCAATTTTTTGTTTCTTTATATACATTTATTTATATTCATTATTATTCTAAATTAACCGCCAATCGTCAAACAAATTATCATCTCTCAAAAATTTTTAAAAAAGTAATTGTTAAATTAATTACCAATTAAATTTCATAATTAATTTACAACTAATTCAATTAATTAAATACAAAATAAATTTACAATTAATTAAATACAAAATAAATTTACAATTAATTAATTATATAATTATTTATTAATTTGTTTAACTATTTATTTGTTTATTTATTCGATTAATTATTTAATTTATTAATTTATTTGCTTATTTCTTTATTTATTATTTGTTTATTCACTTGTTTATTTATTTATTTACTTACTTATTTATTCACTAGTTTGTTTATTTTATTATTTATTTCATTACTTATTTATTTATTTGTATATTTATTTGTTTATATATTTATTTATTTGTTTATTTATTTATTTACTTATTTATTTATTTGTATATTTATTTGTTTATTTATTTATTTGTTTATTTATTTATTCACTTTTTTGTTTATTTGTTTATTTATTTATTTACTTATTTATTTATTTGTATATTTTTTTAATTATTTGTTTGTTCACTTGTTTATTTATTTATTTACTTGTTTGTTTATTTGTATACTTGTTTGTTTATTTGTTTATTTATTCTATTATTTATTTATTTATTTAAGCAATAATTGTTTCTAGGTGTAATGAGAATTTAAAGATTCGGATACAACATTAATTTATATATTTAATAAATTATTTATATTATATAATTTATTACTTCAATTGTAATAAATTGCTTAATTAATTTATATAATTAAATTTATTTATATAATTGTTTCATTAATTGTTGAATTAATTAATTTTAATAATTTGTTAAGTTAACAAATTAATAATTATAATAATAATAATAATAATTGTTATTTTTTCAAATTAATTCTAAAAATATTACTATTTTGTGTTGTTTTATAATTAATATTTATGTCGTCTATTAGACGTAAATCAGTTACACAAATTTCACGATATTTTTATTTGTTTATTAAATCTGACTCTTGTCAATAAACTTTGTAATAAATCTATTTAAAAAAAAAAGTAATTTTACGCTATAACAAAATATTTATTGATTAAATTTCCGGGATTATAAAATCAGTTTGATTACATATATATTTCCAAATATGTATGTGACAAAATAATTTTTTGTTTAAGATTTATATATATAAAGTCACGTTTAAATATTCTATTCCGAAAAAATGACAAGATGTTGAAATTACGATAAAGCAAAGTAATGGCACAGGTTTTCAGTTATACGTATATATATATATGCAATTAAGATTTAAGGTGAAAGTTATAATATAAATAGTTCCGGACTATTTTTTTTTTCAAATTTTTTTTTTTTTTTGAATGAAATTAGGACCGACTTATTTTATGCAACATAGAGAACATTAATTTTCAAACTCGTTTAACTTTACATTTTATGTTTCATTTAACGGTCACTTATTTGCAAATATTCAGATTTTTCATTTGCACTGTTTATATATTTGCAATTCTATTTGATTATTGCAATTTTATTGGAATTTTAATTGTTTTAACAATTTTATTTGACAAGTTTATTGTTTTTTGGTATTCATTCTTTTAATTTTATTGCATTTTCAATAGATGTTAATTAAAGATCATTTAATTAGTGGTTTTTATTCGTAATTAGTCACATGGTTTTTAGTATTCTTATATGAAATATTTTATTATATAAAAAAAAATATATAAATAATTAATTATAAAAATAATTAATTAATTTTATATATTTTTTTTTATTAATCAAGAGAATTTGAATAATTCTTATGGTATCATTATGAAAACTGCGGAAAAATTCAGCAAAAGTTTTATTTTGCAATTATTACAACAAATTTAAGTATTAGAAAAAAATTTTTTTCAAGTTTAGAAGAAAAATAATAAAAATTATTATTATAATTATTGTCGAATGACGACAGAAAAAAAGGACAAATTTTACTTCACGAAGAACGTTTTACAATTTAGTTGATATCTGACTTTCAAGTTCATTTCTCACGCAGTTATTAAATAATTTTCGATAAATTACATTTTCTACTGATATATAAATTTCTGCTATTCTTTTTTTTCTTTTCTTTTTTTTTACCTTTGAGCCTTCAAATTAGAAAGTAATCAACATATGTATAATAAGCATAATAATAATAATAATAATAATAATAATAATAATAATAATAATAATAATGAAAGATACGTATCGAAAATAAACTGATTTTCCCAGTGAGATAATTATTCTGTCATCAAGTTTACCGACCGCAAGAGCGCATGTTAAGCGTTCGAGCGTAAAAAACGTTTTTAAATCGCTTATTGTTTATAAATCTAATTAAACCACATGATTTTCTGGCACAAATATTCCATATTTTAAATTTGAATTTTCAAGGTTATAAAATATGCAAATATTCCCCCCCCTCCCCCTTCCCCACACCTTTCGAAAAAAGAAAAAAAATGAAACTAAAAGTTTTGCAATCGGAAATTTTTTTTGCCAATTTCATCGCAGTAATATGATTCATCATTTGATTTCATACACCTACGATTTATAAATATTAAGGAAAAAAATTTGCCAATTTTTCGGAGAAATTATGCACACGGGAATTACCATAATTATTTGCAAAATAGTGATGAGTAATTGAATTTAAATAAATTTTAAATAAAACTTTTTAGAAAAAGAAGTGAATTTTTTTTCACAGTAAAATAAATTTTTATGGAATTAAAAGAAAATGTTGAATTATATTTCAATTTTAATATTAAAAAAATTTTTAATTTATAAGTACAATAAAATTGCAAAAAAAAATTGAGTAAAAATAAAAAACAATTTCTTTGAGTGGATAAAATTATGTTTTCGCTATTGTTTTTAACATTGAAAAAATAAAAGTGAAAAATATGAGTATAAAATAATTGATAATTATAATAATATATAGCCAGTCGGATGTGCAATAATATAATATTTAAATGTTCGATATGATCGGAATTCTTTTGGAGAAAAATAAATTTAATCCTTTGCTTCAACGTACATTATATTGGAAATTGGCTTTGTATAATTTTTTTTTTTAAACCGATTTCATTGTAATTAATAAAATAAGCTAAAGGTAGAAAAATAAATTATATTTTTTTCATTATTTAAAATTTTGACCCACATTTTACGGCTGGTTGGCCTTTTAAATTTGTTATTAAATTCATTAATTATTATTTATATTTATTAAGTA
>JUFY01028810.1:0-15000 GCA_001855655.1 Leptopilina clavipes | reverse complement strand
CTAATAATCTTTTTTATTAAAAATCGGATGAAAAAAATAAGAAAAAAAAAGAAATTAAATCTATATAAATATAAATAATGTGAAAATATTTTTTTCCTTTTCACTTCTAAAATAATATGATGCGTCATATGAGTGATTACACACTCGCATTCATACGAGTATAGAATTTCTCGTAAAATGCAAATTACGTTTGAATAAAATCATCAATAACTGTATTCTCATTTCCTGCGAATATTGCGGCGCATTTGTATGAATAATAGGGCTTAGAGGGAATTAAACGTACGAATATTTCTCAATTTTCCAACAAAAGAAAAAAAAAACATCCCCCCGAATGATTCTATCGGCCTGTGCATTAAAAGTTTAATTTTATATGAACCCATAATTGCAAAACTTGGAGAATAAATTTTTCATGCAAACTTTCTCTGATTATTTGAATTATAATATAAATAAATTATACGCAGTATGAAAGGATAATAAAAAAAAATATTAAAAAATTTATCTCTTCATAAAAAAAAAATTGTTTCACAAATTCATTTGAATAGAAAGAAAAAAAAAAGAATATTGAAAAAATTTACGCACAAAATAGGTAAAAAATTTTTTCTCCTAGTTTTTATTACATTTGAAACGAAAAAATGAAAAATAAAAATAAAAATTTTGTCTAAGTTTTCTACAATTCTCGAGGGACAAAACAAGAAGAGTCGAGTATAAGAAAGTTTGAATTGGTGAGTGTAAATATGTATTTAATGAAAAACAAAAGTGTTTAGTTATTTAGTTCATCTGGACAATATTTAATGAGATGATAAAACAAGAACATATGCCAGGATAAAAAAAAACAATATGAAGAAAATGAGAGCGAGAGAGAGAGTATAAAAAGAGAAAAAAATATAATTGAATTACATCACTGTTATACTGTGGTTCTTTTTATATGATATATTCTATATTTTGACCAATAATAACTGAGGGTGCATGCGATTCGTCGACGAATCAATTCTAAATATGGGAATTCTAGTGGTGGGAATACTTTGTATAATTAAATGGTAATCGCGCAATGCATCAGCATATAATGTATAAAGAAACCAAAAACGGTAGCCAAAACGAGATGATGTATGATTAATGTACCACTAATCGATATTCAAATGCATATACGATATCGTGTAACTGTAATACGATTTACTCTCATTGTTACGTACAATATAGTCAATGTGAAACCTTCGCGATCATTGCATTAAAGCATCTCAATAATTGAATGTGTGCGGCTTTGGTGTAAATGCAAAAAAAAAAGCAGGAAATTGTTTGTATGAAATTCGACAGAAAAATATGCATAAGTGTGAATAGCATTTTTAAAAGAGGAAAAAAATGAAGTTTCTTTAGGAGCCTAGAAGCGATTGTACAAATATTGCATCTGAAACATTTTTCTATTTCTCTTTTTAACTTCCTTCGATTGAAGAGTACCTCGAATGCAATTTTCTTTCTATTCGTATTTTAACAAAAGACCACGGTACTGCAAACAAAAGTCACTTTCATAGAATGGAGAATTTTCCATGAATGGAAGAAAGAAATTTGGTGTGCGGTAGTTTGTTTTACACAGTTGATGTGCTGAGACAAAAAGAATGATTACTATTTTGTAATTGAAATACGTTATTTCTTTTTCCGAAACAAATTCTCTTTGGAAAAGTTTTCATTCATGACTAGTTACTATTCTTGAATTCTGATATTTCCAAGGAATCGGTCGCTTTGCCTATTAATCTCCCTATAACGAAATTAGCCTGGTGAATAAATTGAGAACACTGTGCGCGTACAATGGAGTGGGAAGTGAACGCCAATCACTGCGCGCTCTCTCCCTCCTCACATGTTGCGCACGCATTGTTCTCAACTTGTCACGCTTGAAACAATCTCGCTTGTTTCAATTTGCTAATTGGAAAAAAGTCCCCAATTGTGTAATAAGGAGAAAAAATTGTCTATTAAATTGAATGAAAAACTTTTGATAGGAAATTCTTTTTTCTCAGCAATTTTTTCTTTTACATAACAGAGCAAAAAAAGTGGATAAAAATTTTACTGTATAATTGTGATTGGATGAAATTGAATAAAAATTCGCAATGCTTCAATTATTCCTTTATCCCATTTGCACGTGTGAAAAAAAATTTTCTATAAACTTATGGAAAGCTCTATTGATATAAATACAAGTAAAATCGTCTGGTGAATATTGCATTGGCGTTATAAATGTTACCGTTTTATTGAAAGTCAACGAGGCAAGCCTGACGAAATTACAACACGTTATAAAAAAAATTCCTGTAAATAAATATAAAAAAAAAAGATAAATAAAATAAAAGTGAGAATGACAAAACGCGATCCACTCTAATTGACGACTGGCTAGTGTAGTATCGTATAATGTGAATATGTATATGTAAATAACGAGACACTAGAGAGAGACTATTCTCCAAGGATATTTATGTGAATGTTTGGCAACAAATAATATTTGCTGCAGGAATGGAACACGCACTGTAATGAAAAATTACACTAATTTCAAAATATTTATCTCCAAACTACATCTCCAAAAAAATCGAGCTTCTAAATCATTGCTTTCTTCCATTTCCCCTTATTCCCCATATTTATTAAAGGGAAAGAATTTTGATTTTATTTTTCCACATAAATATTAAATTACAAAATAATTAACAAAATTTCAATTTTTATGAATATTAAAACAAAAGTGAAAAATTTAAAAGAGAAATGTATTCTAATTAGTTACCACAATATTCTGAAACTCATTAAACTAATGAAAAAAAGCAGAAGTGAAATCAAACTTCATTTTGTCGACCAGACATTATTTTCATTTTCCTGGACATCGTTCATTTTGTAAAGTTGATTATTCCCTGATTGAACTACTGAATTCAATTTTCACAAAATTTCACACACGCTCTATCCTTCTCTGGAAACGTGCCAGAGAGCTGGAAAGCATTTTTTTTTTTTATGAATAGAGTGCTTAATTGAAAATGAAAAAGAATGAAAGTAAATAGATTTTGCGAATCGATTAAGCAGGAATGTGTTTTCGTCGAGAAATACAATTATTCAATTAGAAATAAAGAATAAAATCCGTGTCTATAATGAATAAAAACAACAACAAAAAATAGCCGATTTTTTATTACAAAATTTTTGCTCATATTGTGTGTTAAGTGAAAGCAAAGTGAAAATACTCATTAAACACAGTGCGATTTCAATAATATTCAGGAAACTGACTTTGTCAGGTTTAAAGAAAAAAAAAAAAATTATATATATATATTGAAAGCAAAGAGAGTGTCCAACACTCAATATTAGTAATATATTGACATTTTCCTTCCAATTCTTTGCCGAGGGATTTCCAATAGAATTCCCTTTTTCATTGTTTTATGGAAATTAGTCATTTTACGTAATTTATACAAAAGTTTATGCAAATTTAATCAGTATTATATGTTATTTTTACCAGTTTGACAAATATGTTTTATTAAAAATTAAAAAAACAAATTTTTTTTAATATTATAAACAATTTGCTTCCTCGTGGAGATGAAAATTTCTAAACAAATTAAAAATTTTTTATTGTTTAAAAGGCCAATAACTTTACAATATTACACTGAAAAAAAAAATTTATTTGGTTCAAATACTGAATTACTTGTCTATTATCAAATAAATATTTACTGGAACCAAATAATTTTTATTTAAATCAAATAAGTTGTAAGTAAAACAATAATTTCTGTAAATATTTATTTGATAATAGTCAATTAATTCATTATTTGAATCAAATAAATTTCTTTTTCAGTGTAGGTCATAAAATATTTGCAAATAAATAAATTGATGCATTTTTATAACGTTTACAAACTCATTAGAACAAATAAAAACTAAAATAAAAACGTTGAATTAAAATTAATCAAAGAAACTAAATTTTTAAAATTTTTCATTTTTAAATTGTCAATAACTTCCAAAGATTTAATAAAAAAAGGTTCGTTAATAGGTCAAAAGAAGCTTTTTTAAAATGTCTACAAAATGAAATTTTCGAACTTTGATAAAATAGAATTTTTTTACAAAGAAAGTTGTTTTAAATGATGAGAATGTAAAAATTTTGAAATACGAAGAAAATTGCATTTGATAATACTCTGTTAGGAAGCAATATGTAAAAATTGATCTTTATTTTGATATACAAATAAATATTTGTTTTCTGTTAAATTGCAAAGTTTATGGAAGGAAATTAAAAAAAAATACATATAAAAAGAATGAAAAGAAAAGAAACTTTATAGAAAAAAAATATATATAAATCCTTAATCCGTACTGACTGCCCGAGTTTTTCAAGTGGATTGATTTGAGGGCCGTCATATACTCTTTGGATTTCGATTGAGTTTGTTTACCTTGGACATAAAATATAACCACGGAAAAAGTCTTAAGGCAGTCGGATTAGGCGATTAGGATACATTGCAGCTGGGCATCGACTCGATCTGGCAGCTAGCCACGGACCGATACCTGTTGAAGCGAAGCTTTAAAATATACTGATCTCTAAAAATATCGAGCAAAAGCTTCCCAGCGAAAAATTACCCAAAGAAACCAGACGGAAACCTACATGGGAAAGACATTTTCGAAATGGACTTCTTTAAGCTGACATTTAGATTTACGTAAATTTTTAATTTACTTGCTTTTCAGTATTTTATATAAAATTACTTTTTCCATTGCTTTCTTAAAAGTTATTTCTCTTTTAATGACAATTACGGAAATGTCGACAATTCTGGAATTGTCGAATTAATCTGGAAAAATATTTCTCAACAAAGGTAGAAAATTTTTTCATTTGTTATAGTTTTTCTTCCAACTATTTAAAATTAAAGAAAGGAATTCTTTTTTTTTCCGTTTTTATTTAAACCTTTTCAATTTGAAATAATTTCCAGCACAACATTGAAAAAAACGTTTTTTAAGAACTCATTTATTCAAAGATAATTTTTAAAAAAAATTTTAAGACCGTAAACTTGATAAGCTTTTAAAGTGCTTTTTGAAAACTTTCAAATTGAGACATTGAAATCTTAAAAAATTTTATAGTCATTGAATTATAAAAAGAAATTTACAACTCCTAAAAAGTATGTTTTCAATTTTTGATTTTTTCTCCCACTTGAAGAAGTTTTCAATTAAAAAATTATGAAAGATATTGTAATAATACAGAACTAAAGGCACTCATAAGATTTTGAATAAGTTGAAAAGTAAACTTTCAGAAAGTTCAAATCAATAGATCATTAAATTTACATTCTTGTTAAATATTTTTTGCTTCCTTGTTTCAAATAAAAAATAGAAAAATTAAATACTTTCTAAGAGTTTCTAAACTGAATTCGAAACAATAGAAGATGTTCTTTCCAATGTTTTCCACAAGAATCGTGTCACTTCGTTTCATAAAGATTTGAAGAAACAAAAATATTTAATTCTAATTATTTGCTTCTTCCAAAATTAAAATTAAACTCTAGCTACCAATTCGTGGATGCCAAAATGCAAAACCAAAAAATTACTTGTAAATACTGTCCTGATATAATTTAATCGATCCTGAATTCTGCGAGAGAGTACCTAATTAAGTGTAAAAACTTAGAACTAAGAATCGAGATTGTAATAATAAAGTTATTAAATTAATAATGTTATTACGAAAGAAACTGCTGTTATAAAGTAAAATCCACATTCGTATTTTAAGAGTCATCCGTTTTCTTAATTTTTGTTTCAAACAAACAAAAAAATCTTCACGTGCGTCAACGCATTTGCTATTCAAGGTACATTTTCAATTGGACAAATTATGAAACATTTCACACTTGCGAATTTTCTTTTAATATCATTCGCATACCTTTTAGATAGGATAAAATATAATTAAGTGTTTCATCTAGTGTACGATGTATATTGTAACTATAATCACAAAAAATAAATTGTCGAGAGTGAAGTGGGACATTCGCCACGTTATCCTGATGCGAAACTCAAATAAAAAAAAGAAATCGAATGAGGAAACCATTTGCCTTTTTTTTATCTTACCCCCCGTCATTTATTCTTGTCTAAACTTTGATTGCAATTGAGGAAAACGAAAGCAAAAAAAAAAAAAATTATTTATTGACAATGGAGAACATTTTTTTTCATTTATATAAAGTTTTCCACAAGTACCAACAAAAAAGTTAGAACTGTAAAAGTTGATCTCCTTACAATTTTTCACAAAACAGGAAAAGTAAAGTTTTAAAAAAATATGAATTTCACAACATCATTTAGAAATTTTAAGAAACTTTTTCAGTCATGGATTTATCGTTTATGCAGTTTTTCTTCGTTGCTTATTATTCTTTTTAGTTCGCAATTTTTATTTTAACAAAAAAAAAACTCTTTTGTGTACCCGGATTATCTGTTGTATAAACAACTACAAATAATGAAAGAAAAAAATGTTTAAAACCTAAGAAAATAATGTATTTAAAAATAAACAAAGGGGAAAATTTATATTTATGTATTCTTACTTTCTTGTCTGCCTTAAGGCTATGTCAAAGTCGTTGCGATTTTTCAATTAAGCTGCAAATGAAAAAATCACGACTTTGACATGCCCTTAAGATATTTATTTATAATTCGATGACATTAAGCCAAAACCAATTGAATTTCGCGCAGTAAAAACTATTTCTTTGATTGTTTTATTAAAATTTAAAATTACTTTGATCTAAATCTAAATCTAAATCTAAAGGTTATTTTTCGGAAAATTATTACTTATTATCAATTATTTACGATTTCGTCTCCTTCAGATAGTAATTGATAGTAATTTTTTGATTAAATTTATATGATTTAAATTGAAGAGTGATGAGAATTTTAGTGAATCATCATCTAAATTTAATGAAACGTCATTGAGGATCAATTAAATTTTCATTTGTATATTTGTGACCTATTTCTCGCATGAATTGAATGATTTAAATTTAGAAAGTACATGTACAGTGCGGTCTAAGTGTATAGTTTAAATTCGTAATTGGTTAACCATCTGCGTTTTCATGGCAGTAAACCAAAATATGGAAGGTTTCAAATAGTCGATAGAACCCATAAAATCTATTTTTATGCCTTTACATATACTTTTATATCGCTGATTTACAATCCTGACGTGTTAGCTGGTCCACAATATTCCCATAAACGTCAATCACAAACTACCAACAACGGACTCATTCACACGTTCCCGTATCTTCATTAAAGGGACAGTAATTCTAAAGGATGAACTCCCAAAGTGACCATATCACACTTATCTATAGTTAGCTTCCACACTATGTGTTCAGTCTTCACACATTGCCAACATCGATAAGGAAACTCTTCCTGTCTTCATACTTTTAAATTAATAACTTGAGGATATTTTTTTAGAATCTGAAGAAAAAAAGTTTTTGCCACTTCCTCTTTTTTTGTCACTCCCTCTTTTTTTTCACTCCGTTTTTTTATGTACGTGTATGATGATGTACAAAAACAACAAGAAATTATTCGAATCTTGCATAAAATAACGAAGAATCATATAAAAAAAATTAATAAAAGCATTTCTATATAAACGTCTAAATTTCGAGGGAAAAAAACGAACATCCATAATTTAAATCATCATCATAATCATCAGTCAAAATTTATATATACACTGAAAAAAAAATTTATTTGGTTCAAATAATGAATTACTTGTCTATTATCAAATAAATATTTACTTGAACCAAATAATTTTTATTTCAATCAAATAAGTTGTAAGTGAAATAATAATTTCTCTATTTGAATCAAATACCATTTAATTGACTCAAATAAAATTTATTTGACTCAAATAAAATTTATTTGACTCAAATAAATTTATTTGACTCAAATAAAATTTATTTGACTCAAATAAAATTTATTTAATACAAATAAATATTTATTTGATAATAGACAAGTAATCGGTTATTTGAATCAAATAAATTATTTTTTCAGTGTATGTAATTTGTAAAGAACTAATTCTAATTAAAATTCACCCTTATCATCTCTAGATTTCTTATTTAAAAGGTTAACAATGAAAGAAGGGGTTGAAAATATTTTATTTTTTGTCAATATTAAAAATCTTGAGTGTGGGACAATTCGGACGATGGAAGCAGGGGAAAATTCATGTGCTTTTATTCGACTATTGGTATAGGCAGTGGTTAAGAGGTGAGTCTGGCGCAGCGCGCGCTTTCTGTGGTATTGATTACATTCTCCTATCCAGGTGCGCAACCAGGGTCATATCCCTCTTCACCCTTCTTCCTACGGCATCGTCGTCAGCTCCTGCCATCCACCCGCAGACTCAGCGACAACCTGATCACTACTCTCCAACCTACGCCTCATTCAACGATTAACCTGTACCTGTTTTTCACCCCCCCCCCTCCCCCTTCAACTTTAACAATCAGCCTTTTACCCCCTTTTGCCTTTTCACCCTCCCCCTTATCATAAACGTCATCAACTAATAATATCAAGTCCCTGAACGCCCATTTTTATCAAGGTACATGACACATTTTCAAAATCAGGTCAAATTTTCCCAATATCATTATTACTATTATTGAAATAAATCCAACAATGACCAATTATATACACGATTATTTAATAAATTAACGAAATAGTAAAATCATTAAAGAAAGAATACACTGAAAGAAAAATTTATTTGATTTAAATAACCGATTAGTTGTCTATTATCAAATAAATATTTATTTGTATCAAATAAATTTTATTTGAGTCAAATAAATTTTATTTGAGTCAATTAAATAGTTTTTGATTCAAATAGAGAAATTATTATTTCACTTACAACTTATTTGATTGAAATAAAAATTATTTGGTTCAAGTAAATATTTATTTGATTCAAGTAAATATTTATTTGATAAAAGACAACTAATCGGTTATTTAAATCAAATAAATATTTATTTGTATCAAATAAATTTTATTTGAGTCAAATAAATTTTATTTGAGTCAATTAAATAGTTTTTGATTCAAATAGAGAAATTATTATTTCACTTACAACTTATTTGATTGAAATAAAAATTATTTGGTTCAAGTAAATATTTATTTGATTCAAGTAAATATTTATTTGATAATAGACAAGTAATTCATTATTTGAACCAAATAAATTTCTTTTTTAGTGTAGAATGCACCCTTGTGGAACTCCAGAAGTTTTTTTTAGATGACTCCAGCCATTTTAAGCAATTACATTATATTCTAATAATTATCTAAAAATAGTTCCAAAAAAAATTTTTTTAATTTTGCAATATGGACAATTGTAAAGATAGTTAAAATAGAAAAATGAATCTTCCAAAACAGGCCTGAACACCAGAATGTACGATTAAAAAACTAGTTTGTGGATCGAGCACCCGATCCATAAGAGAAACAATTTTTAAATTGTCCATCTGGTCAAAAAATTCTTCATTCAACCCCAAAAAAAAATAATAATTTTAATATTTTACGAAGCAATGTAAAAAATGTAATTTCAAAACATGACACGTAAATCTAATTGTTTGCATTGCATCATGCTGTAAATCTAAAGTATTAAAACGTTGTGAATTTATATATATACAAAATGTCATAAAACTGGTCCAACGCTGTAGATTTTCTACGTGATACGACGGAAATAATTCAATTTACATGTTATGTAAAATTATGTAAATTTTTTTTGCAATGTGCCAACAAAATGGTGTCTTCTTAAAATGAAAACAGGATCAGAAACCAAAGTTAACCATTATCTTTAAAAATTGGGTTAAAACTTTTTGATGACAAGGAAGAGAAATTTATTAATAGTTAAACAAATATTCCTGTGGAGCGAATTAAAATTAAAACTAGATGACATCGGGATCTTAAGTAGATCTAAATTCTCTGCAATATATTTAAATTTTTTAAAGCATTTCTCACATTTCTCAAGGGAGAGTAATTTTTCGAGCATCGCAATTTTTAAAGCGGATTGTTTTATCTTCGAATTCCAAGGTTTTTAACTTTTAAAATTCTCCTTGTTTCTGAAAATTGTTCCACCAACGTCGTCGTCGTAGGCAAACCAAGCCTTTTCAAATATTTATTTTACTTTTAAAATTCACGTGAAATAGACCAACAATAATTTAAATTGAATTCACCCAAAAGAAATTGACTTTTAAAGCACCGGTAAGAAGAAAAAAAAAATAAAAACAATTGTTTAAATTTTATAATTATGTGCTGAAAATTAAATGTTCAGATTTAACTAACATTTTACGTGAAATCGTAATTATTCCTCGTGTAACGAGCAAATTCATTAGTAAGAAAATGCTCGAATGAATATAACGTTGCATTAAAAGAGAGAGATTGCAATCAAAATTATAATACTCGTTTAATCTTTAAAATAAATTTATAATAAACTGAATTAATAATATTAAAAAAAAATATGTTTACTGTAAAACCGATAGAATAACAGGATAATACATTCGATTATAAATAATAAATAATAACAAATGATTGTTTATAATAATAATAAATAATTCAGTCATAAATAATTCAGTCAATAATAATAAATAATCATATTGATAATGGTAATCGATATATTGTATTTATATTCTGTAAGGTAAAATTAAAGTATATCTTTTACTGAATTTAACAAATTTGTTTATAGACCTGCCTACTGTTAATTATAATTAAATACTAAAAATTATACTATGAAAATAGATTATTGTTTATAATTATTTACTAATAATTAATTAATAATAATTAATTAATAATAATTAATAATTGACTATTTACAATTATGACAATTATTAATATTATTCACTATTGACAGTAGTTAATAAATTTAGTTCACTCTTAAGTAGTATAAGTCAATTTCTGTCAGACTCGGTTTACTTAAACCACTTGCATTCTCCGGTAGATATAAAGTAAATAAGTATTATTAGATTTTTACAAATAATGAAACTTTAACGCCTTCCTTTCGGCTTGGTCATTGTCGACTCAAAATTAAATTCAAGGTAAAATTTCAAAAATAAATCACAAATACTTGTTTTAGCACTGTATCGATCGATTATTATTAAAAAATCAGGAGGAAAAATTTGCTCATCTTTGAATTCCTCAACTATTTGTGTATCTGAAATCTATGTCAGTAACATGTCTGTTGCTTATTTACTCCTCTCCGTTTCGCCCATCAGTAGTTTAAAAATTCACCACGGCGAGGCACTTACTTTTAGGTGAGTATATGAGAACTACTTTTATGTTAGTACCAAATCTATGATGCTTTCTAAGAGAAAAATTTTGTATAACAAAATATTGGGATGGATTATGATTGATCGATATTACGTTTGCGAATAGACGCCTCAGAATATTGGCAAATTTTGGGAGATATTAAACATATTTTTGAAAACATCAACTTGACAAATAAATTTAAAATCAGAGTTAACTAGAAGTCTGACTACAACATTTTATTCAACTTCTAACAATTAAATTACCAGAATTTGAATAAGCATGTCTGACTAAAGTTTACCTTTACTACTGATTTATAGAATACAGTTCTGTCTGACTAAAACTTTCCTTTACTACTGAGAGTAAAGTAAAATAAATATATTTATGTCCGACTAAAAGTTTCTTTTGCTACTGATTTTATGCAGTTCTGTCTGACTAAACCTTTATTTTACTACTAGGAGTAATGTCAAGTAGGTTTATTTATGTCTGACTTAAAATTACTCTTACTACTGATTTCGTACAGTTCTGTCTGACTAAAACTTTCTTCTACTACTTGAATTAAAGTAAACTAAATTTATTTATGTCTGACTTGAAATTTCTCTTACTACTGATTCCATTGTCCTATGTCTGACTAAAATTTTATTTTACTACTGGGAATAAACAAAAAGGTAAAGTAAGTTTACTTATGTCTGACTTAAAATTACTCTTACTACTGATTCCATCCACTTCTGTCTGACTAAAACTTTTTTTTACTACTGGGAGAAAAGTTAAGTAAATTTATTTAAGTCTGACTTAAAATTACTCTTACTACTGAATTTCATACTTTTCTGTCTGACTAAAACCTTTTTTTACTACTTGAAATAAAGTAAACTAAATTTATTTATGTCTGACTTAGAATTACTCTTACTACTTATTCCATACAGTTCTGTCTGACTAAAACCTTCTTTTACTACTTGAAATAAACTAGTAAAGTAAACTAAATTTATTTATGTCTGACTTAAAATTACTCTTACTACTTATGCCATAATGTTCTGTCTGACTAAAACTTTCTTTTACTACTGGGAGTAATGTAAAGTAGGTTTATTTATGTCTGACTTAAAATTACTCTTACTACTGATTTCATACAGTTCTGTCTGACTAAAACTTTCTTCTACTACTTGAAGTAAAGTAAACTAATTTTATTTATGTCTGACTTAAAATTTCTCTTACTACTGATTCCATAATGTTCTGTCTGACTAAAACTTTCTTTCACTACTGGAAGTAAAAAGTAAAGTATGTTTATTTATGTCTGACTTAATATTTCTCGTACTACTGATTCCATTATGTTCTTTCTGACTAAAACTTTCTTTCACTACTGAGAGTAAAGAAAACTAATTTTTTTATGTCTAATTTAAAATTATCAAATATAAACGAGTACAAAGGCAAAATTCTAAGAGAACTGAATGTTATTCAAATATCCAAACATTTTGAATTTTAGATCTCCTGGAAAGCTAATGAATGCTACATATAGTAAATAATTCGTTTATTAAAACAATGGAGGAATATTTAAAAACCTTTGATCTTGCATGGTTTACACAAGAGCATATACGACCTATTCATCTCTGTTTGCCTTCAGTTCCATTCTTCGATCACACATCCCCTCAGGTAATGGCACTCTGTGATTTTACGACCCTCTAGGTTTTTCTATCAGTTCATTGAATATACATAGAATAGAATTATATAGTTGTTTACCATATTTTTTTATAAAATTTGCATTTCCCAAGTCAATTTTCGTATCAAGTACAAAACGCATAATAAACAGTATTGCAATAAGAAACATGAATTTTATATTTCATATTATAGATCTTGATATTCAGCTATGAAATGCGATGTATATTTAGGTTGGAACCATATTCGACATTAGAATTTAATATCCATTCATAAACAAATCAATATTGATATTGAACGTAATATACAAACATGAAAGTTTTACAGTCCGGATATTAAATTCTAATATGGATTTAACACTTAAATTTCTTGATCGTTGTTATGGTATTCGAAACTCCCTCTCTTTATACCAGTGAGAATTTGCTACTTCTACTTTTGCATTCAATTTAAAATATTTTACAATTGATCCAATGGGATCGAAATTGAAATTTTTATAAATCCACGATAATCAAAAAAAATTGTTGGGGTTAAAAAGCATACAAATAATTAATGAACCAAAAATGCTTGAACCTTCAAACCCTAAAGAACTTTTTTCTCGTTTCTCTAAAGAGAAACTTAAAGAAAAAACTGTTAAAAAGGAAAAATATAGAAAAATTGTTGTCTATGTAATATATTCAGATGCACTGTAAAAGCAAAGTCTTAAAATATTTAGAGTGCTTAATTCAGTCGATGTTCAGTGCACATCTATATAACCGGATATAAAACATCTACATCATAAACATTTTCCTTTGGAACTTCAAAAATAGCAAATGGAAGACAAGTCCAATAAAATTGTTTACTATTCCAGTAATTTTTATTTTTTAAATAAATTTCTTCCCGTACGGTCAGCATTTAATTGATTTACGAGTTTATTTTGGTGATTTTTTTCTCAGCTTCAATAAAGTTTGGTCCTAAAATATATATGTGCCATCCTCCTTGTATATTTCATATGCCAGGCACCTGTTTTGCATGAATGTTTTGCTCAAAGTTGAACCCTGACCTATTCCGTTAAGGCTGGGGAGTTTCGTTTGAAATATTCACGGTCTCTCCCGATATGCCAAGTCCAATGCACGCAACTGACCACTACACAATTCTACACACAACTCTAATTTCTCGTTTGATATGTACATGCGATGTAAAAAAAGAATAAAGGAGAGAGAAAGGTAAAATGAGAAAAAAAGGAAAGAGAAAGAGAATAAAAGCCGGCACTGAGAACGCGGAAACGTGGATTAAAGGACGAAGCGAGTACTGTGTGTATACTTACGGGATAAAATCCTTTTCGCTCTTGAAAATAAAGCACTTGGAGATCGTGAGAAAAATACGTAAATTTATATATAATCGAAAATAAGACTTATCCTCCAACTAGGTAGAAAAAAAATTGAAAAGTAGAGAAGATGCAATTTCTTTTATTAGTACAATTTTCGCAAGTATAACCATTTTCGCAGCATCTCGTCATTTTTGTTAACGTAACATAAAAGTTTTTGCCGTATTTAATTAGAAACAATTTGTATAGTCTCCAAATTTGTACAACATTTCGTTATTTGACGACAGATTCTATTCAAAGGTATTAATTAAACTAATTGCCTATATCGGAAAAATAACAAGAAATACGTTTGATTGATATCATTTACGTGATGAAAGAGAGTTTTGCAGGCTACGTTTGGATTATGAAATACATATATATATATATATATGTATATTAGGGTGGCTCTTATTTACCAAGTTGAAGATAACTTTTGGGCCCCCCTCTATATCAAATCTTTGGCCAAAATGATGAAAAATTCCGCTAATAAAAGTGATTTTTATTTTGATTAACCCTCTCCCGTAAGCGCCTACATTTCTCATTTAAATAACATGGGGTTTTTGTACTTTTTGGTTTTTTCAATATAATTATTTACCTTGTTAATATTTTTGGAATCGGCTTAAAGAATCTTAAAGTGGATACTTTTACCTATAAAATGACCTACTATACTTATATTTTTTGTTTATAATTGCATAAGGTGTAAAGCTTTTAATTTGGAGATTAATATATTTAGCGAAATTTTTCTATTTAAACTGCAAAAATCGAACAAAATCGTTGTTTATTTATCTCAAGCACTACAGCCTACCCTAATATATTGTTTTCAATATCTAAAAAATAAAAATGGTAATAATAAAATTGTTATATGATCG
>JUFY01028809.1:0-11940 GCA_001855655.1 Leptopilina clavipes | reverse complement strand
AAAGGATCTATAAGAATGATACAAAATATTAAAACTTAATTAAGAATTAAATACCAAAAAATTACAAAATTCATATTTATCAATATTTCCATTTTTTAAAATGTCAATAAATTTCGCTAACATGGCACTAGAATGTTCAATAATAGGTCAAAAGATGCGTCTCACAAAGATCTATACCAGGAAGGAAAAATATTTCCAAGTAATTTGAACATTTTTAAAAGTTATGGCCAAAAAACGTTTTCTTCAAATTTTTAAAATGTTAATAACTTTTCATAGAATTCCAGTGGAATGTTCGTTAATAGCTCAAAAGTTGCGTCTTAAAAAACTCTACAAAATTATAGAAAAATATCTATAAGTGTGAAGACAGTTTTTTAAATTTATGGTGAAAAACAATTTCAAAAAAATTTTTAAATGCAGAAAGAATTAGTTAATCTTGATTTCTCTCTCTCTCTCTCTCTCTCTCTCTCTCTCTCTCTCTCTCTCCTCTCTTTCGTAACCTCAAGTGAATAAACTTTTTCTCTCCATTGGTGCAAATTAAAATTCACTCTCATGAAACTAATAATAATTGAAATACGCAGCAAATTGATAAAGAAAAATTTAATATTTCTCATTAGTAAAATTAATAATTTTTTGTTAATTACACATTGAAAATGGAAATATTTTTCTAATTGATTGGACGAATATGAAATATTACATATTATTAAAAAAAAAAATAAAAAAATAAAAAGTCAGACAATTAATTCTTAATTTATCAAATAACTCTAGCGTAATATGTCAAATAACTGCGGGAAATTGATTAAAATAAAATCTGTCGAGAGAATTTTTTTTGCACAGAGTTTTTTTATTCTGTAAGTGGAAATGTTAATATTAATACGGGTTTGTAGGGCAATTGGATGGATATCCGATAGCATCTCAGGTTCCAATAACACACGAGAGCAAGCAATTTTCTCTTATTCGAGCACAGTCTACAGTAAGTGTGTTTATCCAAAGCTTCCTTCCTTCTTGGAGGTATAGTGATATCGATTCAAAAGCGTTAGGTGTGTGTGCTTCTTCCTCGGAAAGAATTGACCTGCACTTAAAAAACAGTGAATGAAAAATAATAGAGGAACAAAAAAAAATTTTTTTCTCCTCACACCTTTAACATTCGCGATGCCATCGTTTACAATTCAGAAAATGTAGAATTGCCTTAAGACTTTGAAAGTAAAGTACCAACCAAAATATATTGATACTTATTTTAACGTTACATAAAGATTCCGCCCTCCAGCTGTGCATCGAATAAAAAGAACAAGAGAGAGAGAGAGAGAGAGAGAGAACAAAGTGAGCACAGGGGATTGTTTAGACTGTTTTTCAAGTTTTTATTGTTACTCGTAATGTTTTCTCACTCGAGATTTAAGATTTGCGTTAACACGAAAATCAATGAAGTAGTTCAAGTGCAAATTCTGTTCAGGTTTAGAGTACCTTTAAAGACTCTCGAAACGATTTTCTTCACTATCGCTTAGTTCAAAAGAATTTACATTTTACAGATGGAATGGAAAAAGGAGAGTTTTTTCCCCCTATATTGTGAAACAACGGAATTATATTATTTTATTGAAATAACATCCATCAAATAAAATTATTTTCACCGTGTCGCATCTTTTTTTCAAGTAGAATATTTTTTCTAAACGATTAATAAAATTTTCTATCCTCATGTTTGAAAAATAGTTGATTTATGTCAGAATCAGTTTATTAAATCAT
The DNA here is from genome assembly GCA_001855655.1 of Leptopilina clavipes. NCBI lineage: Eukaryota > Metazoa > Arthropoda > Insecta > Hymenoptera > Figitidae > Leptopilina > Leptopilina clavipes. The sequence goes on along the minus strand of JUFY01028809.1, from coordinate 10,206 downwards.
TAGAAAGAGCTCTTAAATAATTAGTATTCATCCATCATCAAATCTACTTTTGTGAGATTCTCAGCTCTGAGGTCAAATATTTTTATATTATATTTTCATAATTAAATATTTTTATAAATGATAATTTCAATAAATATGAATTTAACTCAATGCCAGTTATAATAATCGTTGCTTTAATTAGTAAGGAAAATTTAATAATTTTAATTTCGGTAGGAATATTCCAGAGGTCATATGTAGGATTAAATTCTGTCAATTTTGGACAAAGTAGAGCAATTGGAACCAAGTTTGGTCTGATTAGGTCAAGCAGGGCAGATAGAGTCAGGTCCAGGTCAACTTGAAAAAATTTAGGTTACGTAGAGTCAAATTTAGATCAAATAGAGTCAAAGCAGAGAAGGTAGAGTTAGGTCCAGGTCAATTTGGAAAAATTTAGGTCATGTAGAGTCAAATTACGTCAGCCAGATTTAAACTTCGTCATGTGAAGTCAAATTTAGGTCAAGTAGAGCCGAAATAGAGAAGGCAGAGTCAGGTCCAGGTCAACTTGGAAAAATTTAGGTCATGTAGAGTCAAATTACGTCAGCCAGATTTAAACTTCGTCATGTGGAGTCAAATTTAGGTCAAGTAGAGCCGAAATAGAGAAGGCAGAGTCAGGTCCAGGTCAACTTGGAAAAATTTAAGTCATGTGGAGTCAAATTTAGGTCAAGTAGAGTCAAAGCAGAGAAGGTAGAGTTAGGTCCAGGTCAATTTGGAAAGATTTAGGTCATGTAGAGTCAAATTACGTCAGCCAGATTTAAACTTCGTCATGTGGAGTCAAATTTAGGTCAAATAGAGTCTAAGCAGGGAAGGTCTAGGTCAACTTGGAAAATTTTAGGTCATGTAGACAGAATAGGTCAGATAAACTTAATTTAATTCAAATAGGGACATTTTTTTTCATTCTGACGACAAAATATTTTTAAAAAAAATTTATATTACAACCAGGACTCTTTCTAAATTTTTTTTCCCATCACGATTGTAGAAAGAATGTGGACAACTTGTGACATTTCTTAAACTAAATTCTTTTTGTCGTCGAGCACACTCCGTTGATGACAATTGCTGAATGAATTAATAACTCGGGGGGGAGGGGCGAGCCAGGCGTATATATATATATATACATACGCTCTGGTAGTTAAACGCCCGAGGAAAGAGGTCATATGATGGTAGTGGTGTATCGCGAGGTCAACGGGGGTTAAATCGTTCCAATAACGAGACAGCCGGCTTTCTGGCCCGGACCTACGCCCCATTATACATGACATTTGCCCTGAGTCATAGTGTTCCTTCTCCTTGTCAGAAAATTCTTTTAACTCTCAGACAACAGAATATCAAGTCTCTCTTTATTAATTTCAACAAAGTTGTTCAAAAAAATATGACTCGATTACTCTTTCTCTCTCTCTCTCTTTTTTTTGAATTTAAACAAATATTTTTCACTTCTTCAAGAAAAATTCAAATTTCTTTTTTCTTTTTAATAAATACTATTAACTGTTGGTAAAAAAAATAGTGTCAAATGAATTTGGAGCTATGAAAAAAAAAAATTTTTTTTCTTCTTTCCACATCAAAATTGAATAGAAATAGAGTTTGAAAATGTAGGACATGCGTCGATAAAGTATATAAAACTTGATGCGCTGCACTCTCTCTTGAGAATTGAAATTTATTGCCTTTTTTTTGTATTCTACATCAACCAAAGTTTACTCTCGTACCTAAAATTCATCTATGAAAATATGAAAAATATAATCCACATATAAAAATTTAAAAAAGATGTGATGTATTTATTAGTCAATTAATGTTCATTTCTTCAAAATTAAAATTTCTATTTTATTTTTTATTTTTATTTATTTCCTATCTTTTCGGATTATTAAAAAAGTTAAATAAATATATAACTAAACGTAAAGTCCCAAATACAAATATATAACTGAAATAAAGTGCATTTGAAAAAATAATTAATTCCAGCAAAAATCATTAGTTAATTAATAATGAATTAATTTCAGTCATGTTAGTAATGAAAATTCATTTGAAAAGAAAAGAGTGGTGGAGAATATTAAATGAGATGCAGTTAACTCTAAATAAATTGGAATTTTTTATAAAAAAAAGAAGAACAAAAAAATAATGCAAAAGACCGTCGACCCAAAAAGCAGCGATTGAAACCAGGTTTTAATAGAGATGCGCTGAAGAGTCTTTCAATTTGCACGTTAATGAATTTTTCAGTAACAACCATCTCGATTCGATGTATAAACATGTATATATACACTTTGGTCTTGGTAATAAGTTATTGCATCCAAAATATACAACGTTGAGTAATATCGTGTATTCTACGTCAAACACAAATTACAGCCGCACCCGCGCTTCTCGTTTGAAGCCAAATATTCCCCTTCTTCATTATCGAGCCTCCTCTCTCTCTCTCTCTCTCTCTCTCTCGCTCTATATTCATTAGTCATCTCTTTCCTTTTCCCGCGAGGATTTTATGGCTCCATTTTCCCCAATATAAAATAGGGCTTTGGTCGGGGCCTGACCAGTTTTTCTAATTTAAAAGAAACGTAAATAAACTATTACCCTAAATAGTAATAAATAAATAGTAATAAATAGTAAATCACTTTATTTCAAATAAGGCTCTGGACAGTTTTCCTAGTTTGAAAAATAATAATAAATTTAGTTTTTAGTTACTTTTCGCAATATTACAAAATAGGGTTATTTATAGGAAAACCATTTTGCCCAATATAAAATAGGGCTTTGATCGGGGCCTAACGAGTTTTCCTAATTTAAAGGAAACGTAAATAAACTCTTATCCTAAATAGGGTAATCACTCTATTTCAAATAAGGCTCTGACCAGTTTTCCTAGTTTGAAAAAAAATATTAAACTTAGTTTTTAGTTACTTTTCGCAATAGGGTTATTGAAAATAGGGTTATTTATAGGAAAACCATTTTGCCCAATATAAAATAGGGCTTTGATCGGGGCCTGGCCAGTTTTCCTAATTTAAAAGAAACGTAAATAAACTATTATCCTAAATAGGGTAGTCACTCTATTTCAAATAAGGCTCTGGCCAGTTTTCCTAGTTTGAAAAATAATAATAAACTTAGTTTTTAGTTACTTTTCGCAATATTACAAAATAGGGTTATTTATAGGAAAACTGACAAGGGCCTGACCAGTATTTTCTATGTAGGGAATTGGTAGGGAACAGCGTTACACCCTTGTTGGGCAACGACCAGTTTCTCTTCCTAGGTCCACACTAGAGATAGGGAAAACTGGTCAGAACCCTATCGAGCCCAAATTTCAATTTCTGCACAAGAGTAATTGGATTTCTGTCATTCTCTCTTTCTCTCTCTTTCTCTCTCGCAATTATTATTAAAACAACGTTATTACTGCTCATGGTAATAAGATCATTCTCGGTCATCAGATACCATATTGGAGAGGGAGATTTATCCATATCCCGTCTAATCGACATACTATTGTCCATTAGTTCTCATTGTCGATGTCATAGACGTATTTTAAATGAGGCGTGTGTGGCGCGCGCGAAAATGGATTTACTTGCTCATTCGTCCAAAACGGAAATTGATTTAAAGATAAACTAAGCATTGTTACCAAATTCATTGATGATTACTTCCAGTCATTTCAAAGATCATTGATTTAAACTCCCAATTTTTGGCACTAATTATTTGTCATTACAAGAATATTTCTTTTTCTTCTTCTATTATTCATTTGTTACAAGTCTTAAGGAAAATTAAACGCATTATAATTTTTACAAAAAAAAACATTCGTTCTCTCTGAATTGAAAAATGACAAACATATTTTTCCTTTCTGTGAAAAAAAAATAAAGCATGTTCGTTCCTTGGGCAGTTGATAAACTTTAAAGAAAGGTAAATGACTCGCTTTCTTGCTTTTTTTCATCTCATATATATAATGACTGTTGTAGGCAATAAAATAAGTAAAATCAGTTTTTGTAATTTTTTTGTCTTGACAAGATCTTAGAAATTGTTACCTCTTTCTATACGGATCTTCGAAAAATTATTACACCTTTTTTTTAACTAATATATACCGACTATGTCGTTTCATGTACCAGGGCTAAGATTCTGAGAATAAAAGAATGACGAGGGGGAGGAAGTGGGGAAAAGTATATTGATACCTAGTAGGCTTAGTCCATTCTTGGTGATATTTATTTTTATATCTTAAAACTCTTTCCTTCTCTCTCCCTCTCCAAGAAATATTCCTTCGATTCTCACTCTCCTTTCAGGAGAGTCCTCTCTGGTATCGAAAAAAAAGTCGAAGAACCATGAGACTCATCCTCTCTTTTTCGGTTATACCAAGAGCGTGTTATGCCTCTTGATTTTTGCGACCCAAACACACACACTCACTATTACTCGGTGTCGTCTCTTCTATATATGTATATACGAGTTACTAAAGTTTCGCGCCTACATTCTTTGACTTTATCACATCCCTCCAATCCTGGAGGGAAAAATCTCCTTTTTCACGGGATTCTAGCTACTTGTAACCAAGGATGTGAAAAGAGTTTTATTTTGAAAAACCGCTTGCACAAACTTTGAATCTTCAAAGAGAATACTCTCGCTTTTGATATGCTTCAAGATAGTTGTCGTGGAAGAAAAATAAAGAAAAACTCCACTCTTCAAAATCTGAATAAAACGATCGACATTTGCATAAATACTTTGCCCAAAATCTTTGACGTATATTTTCTACGCACTTAATGCCAGAAAATAATTATCAATCTAAATAATATTATTTAAATATTATACAAATAAAAACGTTGCATATTTTTTGTTGGATCTTATGAAACCAGGTGAGGGGGGAGGGATATCTGAGTTTTGAAGTAATTAAAACAGGTAATTTAAAATCACATCAACTTTCGTGAAATCTTATACAAAGTTATACACATACATATAATACATGATATGATGAAAAGTCTAGAAAGTTATCAATGAAAAGGACTTGAAGTAGTTCAAGTCTAGTGGAATCAAGTTAAACTTTTGAAGGAATTACAACCGTGACAGTAACATCACTGATTTTAGATCCACTCGGAAAATTTACAACTATAGTATTTTCAAAAGTCAACGAAGGAAACAATTGAAAATGTTTATTGTTGTATCATAATACCATTTTGATTTCTACTAAATCTGAAACATTGAAAACTATAATTTAAATAGAAACTAAAAAAAAAAAAAACACAAAAATTAACTTAATTGCAAAATGTCAATTTATTAAATTATTAATAACTTGGTAATTTTAGGTCATACATAGTTCAAAAATAGGTCATTCGATGCATCTTTAAAGGATCTATAAGAGGGAAAAAAATATTAAAACTTAAATGACAATTTAATTAAAATAAACACAAAAATTAACTTACTTGGAAAATGTCAATTTCTTAAAATATCAATAACTTGGTAATTTTAGGTCGTACATAGTTCAAAAATAGGTCATATGATGCGTCTTTAAAGCCTCTATAAAATAAATATTAAATATTAAAACTTAAATGACAATTTAATAAAAAAAAACACAAAAATTAACTTACTTGGAAAATGTCAATTTCTTAAAATATCAGTATTTTGGTAATTTTAGGTCGTACATAGTTCAAAAATAGGTCATTTGATGCATCTTTAAAGGATCTATAAGAGGGATATAAAATATTAAAACTTAAATGACAATTTAATAAAAAAAAACACAAAAATCAACTTACTTGGAAAATGTCAACTTCTTAAAATATCAATATTTTGGTAATTTTAGGTCCTATATAGTTCAAAAATAGGTCAGTCGATGCTTCTTTAAAAGATCTATAAGAGGGATACAAAATATTAAAACTTAATTAAAAAATTTAATACCAAATAACCGCAAAAAGTAACTTTTTTTAAAATGTCAAATTATTAAAATATCAATAAATTTGACCAAAATGACAACAGAATGTTCAATAATAGGTCAAAAGATGCGTTTTTAAAGCTTCTGTAACTTATATATAAAATATTAAAAATTAAGTAAAAATTTAATAAAAATAACACACAAATTAACTTACTTAGAAAATGTCAATTTCTCAAAATATCAATAACATTGAACAAAATGACAACAGAATGTTCAATAATAGGTCAAAAGATGCGTCTTTAAAGCTTCTATAACTTAAATATAAAATATTAAAAATTAAGTAAAAATTTAATAAAAATAACACACAAATTAACTTACTTGGAAAATGTCAATTTCTTAAAATATCAATAACATTGAACAAAATGTCACAAAAATGTTCAATAATAGGTCAAAAGATGCGTCTTAAAAAGATCTACAAAATGCAAAAAAGCCGACATAGCCGACAAAAATTTTTTTTTTTAATATTTGCAAAAAACGTTTTTTTTGAAAAATTTTAAAACGCTAAAAAAACATAGATAAATTTGATGAATTAAATTTAAAAACAACTGATTTCATGTCGCCTGATGAAATCTTCAATATAAAAAAAAATTATTCTTAAAGATTCTCAGAATCTCAATATATTTATGAAATGAATTTTCTCAAAAATGTGATTTTTGATTCCCGATGTCAGGAAACATAAAGAAAAGTAAAATAATCGAAAGATTGAAAACTGTTTGTAAAACAATGCTTTCTTCAAAAAGCAATATGGCTATTGGAAATTTAATCACGATCTTTCTTTTTTCTTTTTTCCTCTCACGTGTGTTGGCTCCATCTTTCATCCGCCGGGGTCAATTCACCCCTTGTGTTAAAGTTCCGATCGTAGACGATTTATAAATGTCGCTTCAAATGCCGGTAGTGACCCTTCGATGACAAACTTGGTGGATAATTGAAGACCATGAAAGTCAAAAGGTTACTTGTGCCGGAAAATATTGAAAAATGAAACTGTGACCCTTGACTCAATGTGTGCGACTAGAGAGCAAAGTGCGGATGAACTGCCTTTTTTTTTGGGGGGGGGGGGGGACCGTTGATGTGAGGCAAGAGGTCGGTGTCGTTATCAGTTTGACATGACCTTGAAAGTAGGCCTCTGAATTTTTGTAAATTAATATTTTTAGGCTGCAGTAAAGAGCAAGAACGTAAATTAAACATTTTGCAGCGTTGTAATTTATTTTTGAATAGGTTACAAAGCATATTATTATTAGTATTATAAAATTTGTCCTTGAAGAAGAAATAAATCAATTTCAGGTACATTTGAACGTTCAGCACTTTAGGAACAACCAAAGTGGTTCCACTTTTTTTCCACATCACTTCCAAAGTGATGATCTTCCGGACGCATCTTGAAACTGAAATTGACCTGAAGAAATCTTACCTCTTCTGTTCCAACTTGTTGAGAGCCACTCTATAAATGTCGTGAGATCTGTGTTGCATATCCAGAAGGCTGTCTGATCTTCCTGATGCATCTTGAAAAAAGTCAGACTGCTTCGAGAAACTTTTCCGTAAGGGGTTTTTGTTTTTCTATTCAGAGGTTGACCTGAAGAAATCTTACCTCTTTTGCCTTCACTTGTTGAGTGCTTCACTTTAAATAGAACAGGACCCACTTTCTGAAGTTCGGATCGTCTTCGTCATTCTCTCGTCCCAATAGTACTGCAAAGGAATTACTTCAGTCTGATTCCTTGCTTTTTAGGTATCCATCTCAAGCACCTTTTCGTCTCCAAACGGATCCAAATTGATCCAACTGACTTCTCACCTTTCGGCTTTTTAACAAAGCAAAAATTTCCCACTCTGCCTTTTCTCACCTTTCGGTTTTTAAGCAGAACAAAAATTTCTTATTTTTCCTTTTCTCACCTTTCGGATTTTAAGCAGAACAAAAATTCCCTACTCTGCTTTTTCTTACCTTTCGGATTTTTAACAGAAACAAAAATTCCTTCTTTCGAATTTTTATCAGAAACAAAAATTTCTTATTCCATCCTTTCTTCACGTATCTTTTGGATTATTAGCATAATAATTTAAATATATTCACTTTACTAGAAGCACAAAATTATTATTCAACCAATTCCTTTATAAACTAAAAGCTTTTACAATTTGTTAGAGATTTTCATTTTGAAAGCTTTTCGAATTGAATTTTGACACATAAAGCCATTCGATAACTCTTGAACATAAATTTAAATGATTTTACATTCACGCACTCGGATGTTTATATATATACAATATATATATATATTAAATATGCAAACCATAATCAGTTAAATTCGAAATTACACTCACTTCCCCCGTCCCCATTTCCTGGCTTTTAACCACTTTTAAATATAATTTCAACTAATTATTGCGAAATTAGTTTCGCAATTTTGATACTGATACTTTCCTTTTTTTCCCCAGTTTCACAATATTTATAATTATTTATTAAATTTTCAAAATGTATTTATAAAAATTTATCCACCGTTTTTTTATCCACCGCAAAAAAATTGCGGATCAAAAATTTTGAATTGTTTTTTGAATTGTTTCCAATGTCAGAAAAATTTGGATCAAGTCGAGTTGAATCAATTAGGGAGAAATAATGTCAGTTAGGGCTAAAGTAGGGTTTAATAGGTGCAAATAGACGGTTCAAGAGTAGGTATTCACCGCGTAGAAAATAATATCCCCAATACGGAGTGTAATGAACAGTTGATAAATGGAAAAAAGATATTAGCTTTTTCCCATATGGATTCTTAGGTCATGTGAAATGTACATAAATGTTCATTTATCGAGGAAAAATGGGGTGGCGGAAGAATGTGCGTACGTGTTTCTCTATAGAGAGAAAATGCGACCAATTCTCTCTTGGGATAATCGTGGGTGTCATGACGAACGATGTGCACTACTTATTCCTTTGGCAAGGGACCAATGTCCCTCTCCCTATCTTATATGGTTCTTTTTTTTTTTGTTATTTCACTCTGGTGTACGCTTTAAAAGTTTTTCAGTGCGTAATATAAAAAAAAAATTGAGGAGGGGGGGAAAGAAAGAAACCGCAATGCGGACGATGTCCTGAGCAACTAGTTCAACTCGCTATCGCAACATAAAGTTGCCATTACCGCGCTCTTACCGCACCAAGTTACGAGTTACGGTAACATCTTCTCCCTGACCTATACAACACAACATTCTCCTTCCACTTTCGTTTACTAAATAAATATACCCGATTCCATTTTTCAGTGCCTCCGGGTCCGTTGGCAAAGTGCCTTGAAAAATCTACTGGATACTGCATGACAGTTGAACTCCTGTGTCAATAATGCGACACAATTTCAGCACACATGGGGTTATAAAAAGAAATTTGATTATCAATTTTAGATAATATCATAGGTCTTGTACTTGCCACCTCTTGGACCAAATTCTTCTCAAATTGTAATATACTTTTGCATTTATTTTTTCTTCTCAAATTAAATCAAAGTTTTTGCATTTCTAAAACAATATTCCTTTCTGATTTTGTTTCTGATTTGAATCACTTCACTTTCACTGAAAAAATTTGAGTGAAAGTGGGCAACTATTTCCTGGGGGTCGATTATGTAATTTCGCTTCACTTTGACTTTGTCTTCGACTTCCACTTCCACTTCCACTTCCACTTCCACTTCCACTTTTGATTCCACTTTTCTTAATTTTCACTTCTACTTCCACTTCCACTTCCACTTTCACTTTTGATTCCACTTTTCTTAATTTTCACTTCTACATAATGAAACATTGTATTTTCACAACAGAAGGATCTAATTTCGAGGTGAAAATATAGTTCAACTTAGAAGTGACAATGAAAATAAATTAAATTTAACAAGTGAAAATCAATAAAAGTGGAAATAAAACTGAAAGTAAAAGTGAATTTTGAAGTAAAAATTAAGTAAAGAGGAATTAAAAGTAAAAAGTAATTAAAGTGGAATCAAAAGTGGAAGCAGAAGGGAAAGTAGAAGTGAAATTATAAGTAAAAATTAAGTTAAACTAAAAGTAAAAGTTAATTTAGAATTAAAAATTAATTAAAGTGGTATCAAAAGTGGAAGTGACAGTGGAAGTGGAAGTATAAGTGAAAATTAAGAAAAGTGGAATTGGAAGTAGAAGTGAAAATAAAGAAAAGTGGAATCAAAAGTGGAAGTTGAAGTAGAAGTGAAAATTAAGAAAAATATAAGTGGAAGTAGAAGTGAAAATTAAGAAAAGTGGAATCAAAAGTGAAAGTGGAAGTAGAAGTGAAAATTAAGAAAAGTGGAACCATAAGTGGAAGTCGAAGTGGAAGTGAAAATTAAGAAAAATGGAATCAAAAGTGGAAGTGGAAG
>JUFY01028808.1:0-16927 GCA_001855655.1 Leptopilina clavipes | reverse complement strand
CCAAATACCAGTGGCGAAAAAAATAGAAGAAAACGTGTTTAAAAAAATGTTCATGAAATAAAGTACCTTTCAGTCGTTTTTCTCATTTTGTTAATTCCGGGTATGACTGGCACTTAAAAAAATGACGCGAAAAAGTAATTACTTTGTGTTAATCTTGTATGAAATGACATGGCTTTTATAAATCCAAGGAATGCATATAACTGCAGTGCGTATCCTCTCTTGAAATACGTTAAATATAAGCATTCTCTTTTTTTTCAAAGAGAAAAAATGCCTGGACTATCCACAGGGACTCTGTTGTTTAATTGAGCATCAAGTTTTTTGTATTTATATTTATATATATATATATAATACATGCACTCCTTGAAACTCCAGTTTCTTTAAATTTAAAGATAATTTCCTTACAATTAGAGAAATTTTATATAGAACGAATTAGTTAAATGCTAGTGAATTATTTGTTAAAAAAAACTAAAACATTTTTAACTGATCCGTTAATAAAATTAGTTTAAAATTCATAAAAAGAATTAATTTTTTTAAATTCAGTAGTAAAATTGTACCAATTCATTTCTTTTATGTATCTCTACTATTTCGGTAGTCGGTAATGTCAAATTCTGTCTAAAAATTTTTTTTAACCAAATTCAAAAATTAACAGTTAAGGCACTTGTCTCGAACCTAGAATATGCGAATTTTGACAAATTCTTAAAAATACGACTTGTAGTTTTAGAGAAAAAGTGTCGAAATGGCACCAATTCTTCAGAAGTGGTTTCGTTTTCTATAATCTATTAATATAAAATTCGTAAAAAATTATTTTATTTAAATTCATAAGCAAAATTTAACTAATTCATTTCTTTTATTTATGAAAAAGGAGAGATCTCTACTATTTTGATAGTCGGTAATGTCAAATTCTGTCCAAAAATTTTTTTTGTAACCAAATTCGAAAATGAATAGTTAAGGCACTTGTCTCGAACCTAGAATAAGCGAATTTTGACAAATTCTTAAAAATACGATTTGTAGTTTTAGAGAAAAAGTGTCGAAATGGCACCAATTGTGGATTTATTTTCTGTTTTCAATTTTACTTGTAATTGTAAGATAACGAAACGGAAAAAAATTGTCACGAGATCAAAAAGTGATCATTGGAAAGCCCATAAGTGAAATGTATTGTCATTTGGCATCAAGTTGAGTCGCTTTGCGAAATACGCGGTTTATAATGTCAAGCAACTGGTAAAGACAATACCATACACAATATATATATGAACATAACAACCAACCATTTTGCACTGGGCAGTGAAGCGAGTTGCGTTTTGTTATTTTGCTAAGTGCATAAAATATATAACGGCTTTCGTTTCTGTCGTGTGCAGTTAAAAAATGTGCCTCAATTCGCGACGCGCGCGCGTTCCCCGCCATATTTTGCGGATCAAGCCATAAACCCTGTGAGCTTCAATTGCAATCTATTTGTCGGAATCGACCCGTTCCCTCATGCAGTTTATTAGCTTCGTTCGACGATCTCGACAGTTTGAAGGTTTTTTTTTCTGAAAAACATTTGGATCGATTAATGCTCGTCGCTTTCGACATTTATGTCACGGAACATTTCATTGAAAATTCCTCGAGGCCTGCTTTCACGTCTCTCCGCATATATATAGAGAGACGATATATACATATTATGATGGTGATTCCCCATAAAGTTTACACTCATATTTTTAAATAAAACCAATTTTTTTTCTTATTCTCAAGAGAAAAATATGATATATATGTCTCACTTTTCAATTTTTACGGGGATAGACAATTTTTTATATTACTACTTGCAATATATATATATATATATATATATGGATAGTTCCTCTACAAACAAGGAATTTTGACAGTGACTGCTTTTATTAAATTATCCATGAAAATAATAAATTTATTCTCTATAAAAATTGTTAAATTAAATGTTTACAATTATACAACGGAGAATAATTTAATTCCGAAAAAATTTCTTCACGAAAAATAAATATTAAAGGGTCTTTTCATTCTCCTGGCCTCTAAATATTGCAGGTCAAAAGGGGGACATAAACTAAAAAATTTAGGTCAAGTCGCACAGGTCAAAAGGTGAATAAAACCATCAAAGTTTCACTCGGCAGTTAAAGGCAGAAAAAAATAAACATAACCTCAAAATAAAGGACAAATTTACCAGACAAAGCGAAAATAAAAAATTTAATTTAGGTCAAAAGTCACAGATCAGGAGAAAAACATAGTTTCAAAATAAGGAGTAAAAATTACAGATTCAAAAAGCGAAGAAAATATTAAATTTGGGTAAAAAAAGATGTAAAAGCATTCGTGTAACCTTCAAAATTAGGTCAAAAATCACAGGTCAAGAGAAAAATAAAACGTTTGGGTCAAAAAAGATGTAAAAGCATTCATGTAACCTTCAAAATTAGGTCAAAAATCACAGGTCAAGAGAAAAATAAAACGTTTGCTCGGAAGTTCAAAGTAAAAAAATTATTACCTTAAAATTTAGTCGAAAAGGCAAAGAAAACCTTTAATTTAGGTCAAAACAGATCTCAAGGGCTGAATATAGCCTTCAAATTTAGGTCGAAAGTTGCAGGTCAAAGGAAAATAAAAAGTAAAAGTTTTTCTCTAAAGTTAGAGGTAAAATATAACCTCACTTCAAAATTTAGGTCAAATGGCAAACGACACCTTTAATTCAGGTCAAAACATATCAAGAGATGATTGTAACCTTCAGATTTAGGTGAAAAATAACTGGTCAAGAGTAATAACCATAGGCTTAAAATGTATAGCAAAAATTGTAGGTCAATTGACGAACAAAATGTTAAATTTAGGATAAAACAGATCTAAAGGGCCTAGAATAAGCTTTAAATTCAGGTCAATAATAATCAGAATTCAGGTCGAGAGAAAAATATAATATCAAAATGTAGAGCAAAGACTGACATCTTAAATAACTGTAACTTTACATAAAACTTACTTTATCGAGGTTTTTCAGGCAGCTGAATACGAATTGGAAGTCTAATTTAGAAAATCCAAAATGGCTGATCCAATATGGCAGATGATTTTTTAAAATTCATCATATTCGCTCAAAATTCGTTTCTCGGGGGTTTTTAGGGTCCCTAAACACGAATCTGAGATCAGATTTATAAAATTCTAAATTTTGGATCAAATATGGCGGACGAATTTTTGAAAATCGTTTGTATTTGCTTAAAAGTTAATTACACGAGGGTTTCTGAGGTCGCTGAATAAAAATTTGAAGTCAGAAATAGAAAATTTGAAATGGCGGATCCAACATGAAGGATGAAATTTTTAAAAGTTGATAAAATTTGATTAAGAAATATTTCTTGGGATTTTTATTAGTTGTTAAATAGGTTGAAAATTTTTAAAATGACATTTTAAATACTAAAATAATGGTTTTAAATTTTTAATGGCTAGAAAAATTTTATACTCACAACGTTACACAAAAGCCATTGAATCGAAGACAACAAAATATCCAATAAATTTTCTCTTACCTGAAAACAAAAAGAAAAAAAGAATCTTATTAGAAAAAATTATCAAGCATAATATAAATATAAAATAATAATAATAATAATAATAATAATAATAAGAAAATACAATGTAGAATTTTCTTCTATACTGTAGAAAAGTAATTATTTATTACATTTGCAAAAATATTCGTGAAATATTTAAAATATTGTGACTGCAAAAACTTCATCACGATATTATACACGCACAATATATTCGCGTGTAAGAAAAAAAATGGATTAAATTTTGTCATATATATCATCAGTAAGTGTTTAACTCAAAAGCGGCAAATGATAATAACTCTGATTAGTTTCTGTGTAATGTATTGCTTGATAGGAATCGATCATTGCTTTTAATAATTCTGATGATCATCAAAGTGAGAATTTCAATTTCTCGCTGATCTGTTATAGTAATCGATTTCGTTACCTTTCCGATCTGTAATTATCGTCCTCTATCAATTACAATTTTCATATATAACGAACCTGACAGATAGTGTTGGATATTTATAATTCTTATTAATCATGTATTATACACAATATTTGTGTGTGTGTGTATGTCATATTTCTCAGTTAATAGCAACTAAAATTAAAATTATAATCACGAATATATTGAAAATGACCATGTAAATGTAAAATATTTTTCAAATAGTGAATATTAATTATCAAATGGCAATATTCATAAACGAGCAATTATAATAATGAAGGATTGGGGGAAATATTGTTCAAAATTAATAAACTCTGTAATTTTGCCTGTATATTAAATTTTGATTTTAGGAAAATTATTTATTACTCGCGGCCTCGAATTGCAGTCATTGTGTACAATATAAATAATTAAATTAGGTAAAGAAAAGTTTTTATACATTTCAAGTAATCATTTTTACATAATTTTTTCACGAGTGTCATAAAAATATGACAATTCTCTTTGAAAAAGAGAAGTAGATCCTCATATTGTTCAACTTAATGGCTCTGTTTACTGTGTGCAATGTTCTTTATGGTTTGGAATTTCAAATGCTTTTGTGTAATTGGCAAGAGGAAATGTGTTCGGAAAAAAAAAGTATTTATGCATTATACGTATGGTATAATATTAAATATTGTATGGGGGTTAATAGCTTCTCTCATTCCGTAAGGTGACCATCAACAAAAATTGCTTGTCCTCTGTTTCTCATTACTTTTCCCATAAAAATATTTTTCATTCTAATTTCAATCATTTTATCCATTAATTGATCATTTATAAAAAAAATATATACAGAAATAATAATTATAAATGAAAAATAATAATATATAAAAAATTATAATTATAAATAAAAATATAATAATAAAAAATAAGAATAATAATAATCATTGTTAACAGTTATCATTATAATTGTTATAATCAGGGGAATAATAATAATTATTATTATTATAATATTATAATAATATAATAATAATATAATAATAATAATAATAATAATAATAATTATTATTATTATTAATATCAATTATTGTCATTATAATTGTTACAATTGGGTGAATAATAATTATTGCAATAATTTTTGCAATTATTATTATTTAGATTATAAATTTAAAATATTAATTTAAAACATAATTTATATATGAAATATTTATAATTGAAAAAATCATGAATAATATTGAAAAAGTAAAGGACGAATTCCATTCGGATCGAAATATATATACGAATGTAAAACTAACAATCGTCTCAGAACAATAAAATAATTAGTAAATTATTTAATTAACAAGTGCAAAAAGACCCGAGTATTAAATAGAAATTTCTATTGAAACGTTTGACCTAGTTTAAATAATTAGTAAATTAATTAAATAATTAATGATCTACAGACGGTATTCCTGGGCTATATAAACAGGGCAAAGAGATGTTCGCTATATAAAAGCTGTTAATCAATTAGGATAAAATAATTAATTAGTTCACTCATCATCGAAAATTTCTTTAAATCCAACATAAATTGTTTATCTTGCGATATTTTATTCATAAAAGAAAATTTTTATTCTGATATGTTAAAAAAAAGGAAGAGCAAATTTGACCTCAGAATTTAGGTCAAAATTCAAAAGTTGATACTATCGATGAAGATTTCAGTTAATCAAGAGAAGAATCTAACCTCAAAAACTTAGGTCAATTAGAATAGGATAAGAGGCGAATTTAGATAAAAATTTACCAGTAGAGAGAATTGAGAAAGATTTTAGTTAATATTGACCTATCAAGAGAAGAATTTAAGCTCAAAATTTATGTCAATGAGAATAGGAAAAAACGACGAATCTGACCTCAGAATTTAGGTCAAAGTTCTTAAGAAGAAAATACATCAATGAAGATTTCAGTTAATATTGACCTAACAAGAGAAGAATCTAACCTCAAAATTTAGGTCAATTAGGATAGGATAAGAGGCAAATTTCAACCTGAAAATTAGGTCAAAATTGACAGATATAAACTTTCAATGAAGATTTGAATTAATATATAAACGTACCAAGAGGTAAATCTGGTCTCACAATTTAGGTCAACAATCCACAAGTAGAATAGAACATAAAAATTTAGGTCAATTTGAAAAGGATAATAGTAGAATTTAGGTCAAAATTTACAATTAGAGACCATTGATAAAGACAGCTATCAAGAGAAGAATTTAAACTCAAAATTTAGGTCAATGCGAGAATTGGGAAAAAAGGCGAATCCAACATCAGAATTTAGGTCAAAATTCAAACTTAGAAATTGTTGATGCAAATTTTTCGTTAATATTTGAGTAACAAGAGAAGAATGTAAAATTAAAATGCAGGTCAATTAAAAAGAATAATATAGTCGAATTTAGGTCAAACTGTTAATTTTTCAAGTTGATGTAAAATTAACTTTATTCAATTAAGTGTTTTAATTTGTAAAACTTGACCAAATCAAAGAAATGTAGATTTAATTGGTAAATTTTTACAATTAAATACCAATTTAAAAATTTGAATGTATATAATTTAAATAGAGCCAAAATTTGTTTACCAAAAGATGTTTAAAAAATTAGATAAAATTTGTTTTCATCGAAAGAGAAAAAGTAAAAAAAAAAAAAACCCCCTTCGTTTGAATTTGAGGAAAAACGAGAGTACTCCACTATATTCAATCGGCGATTGTAAAGGAAACGCAATTTTCGTTGTGTATTTGGCACTTGAAGGATCGACTACCCCGAATAAATCGAGGCAAGTAATGGATTACTTAGAGAAGCGATAACATTTCACGAGCCGTGAGCCGAGAGAGAGAGAGAGAGAGAGAAAGGCTTCTGCTTATCATTGGTAATCGGAAGAGGTGGAAGACAAGTAAAGTCCCTGGGTCTTTTCTCTCTCTCTCTCTCTCTTTCTTTATATATATATAAACCAATACCAATACAAGAGAGAAAACAACACAGTACATCCCTAAGAAACTGCCATTGCCCGTAAAGGATCAAAGTGCCTTTTTCTTTTCAATTCTTTTTTCTCGAATGAGATGAGAGAGTCTCTTCTTCCTCTCTATATACACTCTCAGATCCATAGATCTATATATATATAGAAACAATTCCTAACTATTGGTACCATCCAGCACCTGCGGAACCTGTACCAACATAGTCATTTGTACCCATATAATATACTTCTTATATAGGTTTTTTTTTCCCAAGGAATACGGTTCATGAAGCACAAGAGTTACATGTTCCCAATACTCCCAATATCCCATGGGACTTGACGCAATACACTTTAGACCGAAAAAACGTATGGGGACAGTGAGCGAGTGGGGTGTAACTGTTATATAAAGATAAACCAGTAAATAACATCTCCATCGTCTCGTATCAAGAGAGAAAGAGAGAGAGAGAGAAAGTCGACGCGGAATTTTACCACAGGGACAAAACTCAACAGGGATGAGAAGAGCAGATGAAGCAACAGCAGCAGCAGCAGCCCAGGCTCCACAATCGAATATCGTTAAGTGGATGCGGTATTTCCCTCTAGATCTCGTTTCCAGTCAGCTATCCTTGACTATATTAAGATAGATGTTTAGAATTCGTGGAATACTGCTTCATTTCAATATTGCTGAGATAATATTTTGAAAAATGGTGTGCTGTTTCCGAGTCAAGAGAGAAAGAGAGAGAGAGAGAGAGTTCATCTCCCCCGAAAAATATATAATATTCAACCCCTGTGCACCCCCTGCCCCACCTTTTTCTCTGTCCTGTCCCATTCTGTCCTTTCTCTTCTCGTGTTTCAAGTCAGCCTTGCATAATTCAATTTTCAAGTGGCGCATAGAGAAATGATTTATTTAGGGAGGCGCGCAATAATCCAAATGTGAGTCGTCGGCTTTAACTTGTGACGTTAAGATTTAATACATAAGGAAAATGAGGTTTTAAGTATAAGATGTCTCGTCTGTTTAACATGGGGAAATATTTTCCAGAATGTGTGCAAGAGAGAGAGAGAGAGAGAGAGAGAGAGAGAGAGAGAGAGAGAGAGAGAGGTGGGGGGACGCGATAACTTTGATGAGATTGCAACCACTTTTAAAGCAAAAGTCCATTAATCAGCGATTTTTTAAGTAGGACTCCATAAATGTCTGCTATGAAAAATAAAATCTGCCAAGAGTATAAATTTATCCGGAATTTAAGTTCTTACATTCAAATTTCTTTTTCTTTTTTTTCTTTTTTTTTTTATTAGGAGCTGATAAACTAGATTATCGATATTTTACAAATCTTAATGAATACAACTAATTTACATGTTAAATTCGAAAAATTTACATTTAGAATCAATTTTTTTATCAATACTCCCAATAGTTACCTTTTGATTAAAAAAAATTTTAATTCATAATTTTAATTAACTAGAAGGTCTTCGACCCTCTGCGTGCTTCGTGTGCCAACCCCCATTTCGTATTTTTTTTTAAACTGAATCTTAATATTTTATATGTGAATAAAAGGGTAAAATGTCACAGGTCAAGTGGGAAACATAATCGCAAAATTTAGGTCATATTTCAATGCTAAAGAAATTGTAACCTTGAAATTTCGAATATTATTATTATTTACAGGTCTAATTGTAGGTCGATTAACTATTATTCATAGGTCAAAAGAGAAAAATAACCTCAAAATTTAGGTCGTATTTCAATGCTAAAGAAATTGTAACCTTGAAATTTCGAATATTATTATTATTTACAGGTCTAATTGTAGGTCGATTAACTATTATTCATAGGTCAAAAGAGAAACATAGCCGCAAAATTTAGGTCATATTTCAATGCTAAATAAATTTTAACCTTGAAATTCCGATTGTTATTATTATTTACAGGTCTAATTGTAGGTTGATTAACTATTATTCATAGGTCAAAAGAGAAACATAACCGCAAAATTTAGGTCATTTGTCAATTTTAAAGAGTAAAAATAACCTTGAAATTTAGATTATTATTCATACGTCTATTTATAGGTCAAGAGGTAAACATAACTGCAAAGTTTAGGTCAAAATTTACAGGTAAAAGAGAAAAGTAAACTAGAAAATTTAGGTCAAGTGTCATAACTTAAAGAATGAACGAAATCTATAAATTGCTGTTCAAATGTTTTAGGTCAAAAGGCAAACATAGTAGGAAATTTTAGGTCAAATTCACATATTAAGGGGAAAATTGATTTTAAAATTTAGGTCTAGAGTCATGATGTAAAATCTAAATCAAATGTTGTAAGTCAAAAAAGGAACAAAAAAGAAAAATCCAGGTCAAAATTCACAGGTGTAGGTAAAAAGAAAGAATGAAGAAAGAGAAGAACAGGTGAAGAAAAATGAACGAAATCTATCAATTTTGGATCAAATGTCGAAGGTCAAAAGGCGAATAATATAATAAAATTTAGGTCAAATTCACAGGTCAAAGGAAAAACTAAAATTCAATTTTAAAGTCAAGATTCATAACTTAAAAATTGAACTCTCTCAATAGTTCTTCTTTTATGAAGATTCTTCTTTTAGGAAGAGTATTCTTCTCCTAAGAGGAATATTCTTCTTTAAAATAAATATTCTTCTCCAAAGAGGAATATTCTTCTTCTAACATGAATATTCCTCTCCAAAGGAGGAAAAAATCCTCCATCCAAGAGTAAAAATATTCCACCCAACTGGAACAATAATCTTCACAAAGAAATATTCTCCCTTCAAGTGGAAAATATTACACTAAATAAAATTTTCCACACCCCCCTCCCCTCCCCCAACACTACTTTTTATACGTTTTCCATTTCCAATAATTCAACCCTCAAGCACAACACATTTCACGCACAAATAAAATACAGAATTTATCGAATCAGATGAAGGAGATTACAAGCAAATAAAAAAAAAAAGGTGTTTTGAGGGGACAAAAGTTCCATGAAAGATACTTTTTTAAAGATCATTAACATGGAAGAATGCACGAGAAAGGAAAACAGTGTGAAAGCTCTTGACGAAAGATCTTCTGGCTCATCGCACGCGTTCGTCACGAAATTCTATTCGCTTATTTCACACTCTCT
This sequence comes from Leptopilina clavipes, assembly GCA_001855655.1. Classification (NCBI taxonomy): domain Eukaryota; kingdom Metazoa; phylum Arthropoda; class Insecta; order Hymenoptera; family Figitidae; genus Leptopilina; species Leptopilina clavipes. The sequence goes on along the minus strand of JUFY01028808.1, from coordinate 6,969 downwards.
CTTTCTCTCTCTCTCTCTCTCTCTCTCTCTCTCTCTCTCTCTCTCTCTCTCTCTCTCTCTCTCTCTCTCTCTCTTATTCTCTAGCCGCGTTTCTGCAAGAACATTTTCGGGTACAGAGAAACGTGCGGTCGCAGTTCGCCTGGAACAAAGCCGAAACGGCACACGAGAACACAAAATAACGCCTCACCGCCAAGACATTGGGTGCCAACGACAACGGCGGCAGTTTCAGACTTGTAGAGTGTGGAGGACTTTACGGACCAACAACAAGAGAGATGAAACGAAAAGAGGGAGGGAGATAGAGAGAGAGAATGATGAAATTAATTCTAAAATACTTTGAAACAAGAAGAGAGAGAGAGAGAGAGAGAGACTGTATAGTTGGAAGAGAAACGGACGAATGAACGAACGTATACGGGTGTACGACACTGTAAAGTTAATTTAGTTGTCAGTTCGGCGATCTGACTCGACGGTCGAGGCGCACGCGAAACTACTTCCATTCCTTCAGCAAGTAGTACTGCGACATTGAATGACACTTTTGAATAATAAATTCAAATTCCTTGTCAACTAGTCAATGTCGCCTATATACATATATACATGTACAGAATACAATATTGGAACCATTGTGAAGTTTGCGGATTTGTTAATGAGTTCAGTTTAGGTCAGTGGTTTCAGCGATTATTCAAAATCGTTGCACTGTATATGAAGACTGCTTAATTATAATTTAACGATGTTTACATACAATAATCCACAAATATATTTATCATGTATGTAAACAAATATGCAAAGCGAAATTCAATTAATTCCAATTAGTCTGTTTCAAATTACAAATATCATACTCTGCTCTATTTCACTAATATCAAAATTATTTTCATCAATTTTCTTATTACAAAATTAATAATTATCAATCTTTGGAAAGCTACACTATCTCTCTAAATTTTCAATCAACATAGTGAAATTCCATTGGTGAAATAGTTGGCATTTAAGCGACTGGAAGCACTTGAGTGAAATTTCCATATATACTGAAATTCAATCATATACACTTTGCATCCACTGAAAACCAAGTGAAATTATTAATGATTTAAATCTGTTTTATCAGCAATCGATAAAACAGATTTGAATGTTTTTATTGATTTTTTTTATTGACATTTCACTGAATTTCAGTGGAAATTTCACTGAAGTGCCGCTTCTGTCGCTAAATTTCAACTATTTTAATTAATTTACTTATTATCATTATTATTTTAATTATATTTTAAATAATTTAATTATTATCATTATTTTATTTTTATTATTTTAATTAATTTAATTATTATCATTATTTTATTTTTATTATTTTAATTAAAAATATACACTTTTTAAAAAATACCCTCAAGATTTAGATCAACAATTACAGATCAAAAGACAACTATACATAACCTCAAAATTTCAATCAAACTTTACTGATTAAGGGGGTGTCCAAGGCGATCTGATTTTTACATGGAGCTTCAATGGAAAAATCGCATCGACTTTGACACGCCCTTAATAATAGACGCAAACATAACATCCAAATTAGGGTGGAAAAACAGAGGTCAAAAAAATCAACATAACCTCAATGTTTTGAGTGAAAAACTACAGATCACTATTGGGTAAAAAAAATTTCAAAACGCAGGTCAAAAGTGTCAAGTCAAAAGACTAACAAGGTCTACACAGAAATTAGATCATAACTAAAAGGTCGAGAGACAAACATGAATACTTCAAACTTTATAGTTTAAAAGTCACAGGTCAAGATACGAGAAAAATATAAAAAAATTTACAGGTCAAGAAGAAAAAATAAACTTCAAACTTTACTTCAAATGTCACAGGTCAAGATACGAGGAAAATATTTAAAAAATTTACAGGTCAAGAAGAAAAAATAAACTTCAAACTTTAGCTCAAAAGTCACAGGTCAAGATACGGGGAAAATATTAAAACATTTACAGGTCAAGAAGCAAACATAAAGTTCAAACTTTAGTTCAAAAATGACAGGTCAAAAGACTAAGAAAATTCACAAAAATTTAGGTCAATATTAAGCGGCATCAAGAGACAAATATCTAGAAAACTCTCTTATTTTTAGGTCAATATTCACAATCAATATAGAAGATAACATAAAAATTTTTGTGAAAAATCATAAGTTTTAATTAACTTCAAATTTTATGTCAACAATTAAAGGTGAAAAAACAGATATATAAACTCTAAATGTAGGTGAAAATTTATATAAAAATATCCGAACAAAGTTTCAACATTTAGGTCAATTTTGCACGTTAAGTGATATTATTTATTATTTATTATTATTATTATTATTATTATTATTATTATTATTATTATTATTATTATTATTATTATTATTATTATTATTATTATTATTTTTATTATTACTATTATTATTGATACAACTTCTTTAATAAAGAATATCGATTATTCCAAGTCAGGTAATTTTTTTTTGTATTTATTTTTTAATTTTCACTTTTATTTACTTTTTTCTTTATTTAATTGTTTATTTGTTTATAAATGCTTATTGTAATTGTCCGTTTTACTCAATTGGTAAATATATATATATATATTATATACAGTTTATAATCATCAACAATAATTAAAGCGGAATTTCGTTTGATAATATGTTTTCGTTACTGAGACGTTATGATGACCAGTTTGATTAACGTCCTTTCTCCGCGTTATAATTATTTCAAACTACCTACAGTAGGGCTATTATCTTCTTAGAGTACGGTCTCTCTTTCTCTTTCTCTCTTCCTCTCTCGCCCCTACAATGCGGGCGGAAAATATCAGACCACCTGTTTTTCGTGAGATGCATAAGTTTTGCTAATTTTGATAATTAAGAAGATAAAAACTTTTTTTTTTATTTTTATTCTTGGAAAATATCGTTAGGGTAACCGACATTTTTCTGAAATGAAAGAGCCACCTGACAAATTTCATTAGATACGTATTCAGAAATGTCTATAATTTTTTTTTTTTGGAAATTGTTCTTCCTTTTTTTTCTCAATAATGAAACCCTAAAGCCAAAGTCATTAACCCAATTGTTTAATTAGAATCTTTAACATTTGCATATATATAAGAAAAAAATTATGTCTACCAAACAATTCGTTAAGAAAAATTTCTTTTTTCTTAAAAACTTTTTTCAAAATTCAAATTTTCGTTTGTAAATTTTTGTAATTATTTGATTTAAAAATAATATTCAAAAATCGTAATATTAATTAAACATTTAAACATTTTATAATTAAAAGAAAAGAAATTTTTTAAATAAAAAAATTAAAAATATAATTTATAATTATTAGGGGGAAAAATTAATCTATAGAAAAAGAAAATAAAATAAAAAAAGGAAATAATATTTTTCTAGTGAATATTAGATTTTTTTCTGAAACTAAAAATATATTTGAGTTTAATACATTTGAATGATTGTACATTTGTGATTTCGAAAAAATAAGAATATACATCGATTCATTTTTTTTTGTGAAGAATCAACTTTTTTACTATGATGTATATTCATCAATCACTTTTTTTTCGTGATTCCTATGTCAATTCTGTAACAGGCAATTGACTTATCGGGATTAGATTAAAGAAAGTAACCCCCAATGGCAAAAAAAACTATCCCTAAATATAACAAAACAAGTCTTTATCATTTTCTCGTATTTTCTGCGCTGAAAAAAAAATTGATTAATCAATTATATACCCATGTGCTTCACATTAAATATAGGGAGCCAAGAATCGTAATATAAGTGAAATTTAACCGAAAATTACATTCAATAAAATTTAATTAATTTTACTTTAAAAAATATATCTATAAATTAAAATTTGTCATTTTAACAGATATTATTAATAAATAAATACTGTATTAATAAATTGATAATCAATGATAACAGTCAAATTTATTATTCACTGAAAACTGAAAAATTTCCTCTAGCGAAATTAACTTTAAAAAAAATTATTCAATTAATATTTAAAAATATAAGAAAAGTGATAATTTATAACAGAAAAATATAATTAATGAAGCAATATTGTTTTTTCTTCTTCTTTTATTTTTTAATGTCATACAGAAAAACTTTCGAGAAAAACTTGTTATTTTCTATAATTGGTGTCTGTTAAGTTAAAATCGATAAATTTAGTTTGCGAAACTCGGGTATAAAAAATTCAACCGTTAAAAGGGTCGAACTATATATATATATTCCAAAAGGGGGAAAAGCAAGTCAATGGGAGAGTCACGCAAAAAAGGGTTTGCCTTTTGTTCAATATCTTTCCGGGGTATCGTGAAAATTTATGCCTAAATTCGAGGCATTTAAAATTTATCTGAGAACCGGAAACACGAATTTTTGTTTCCCGTTTCCGAATTTTTTTTTCCCAACAAAGTGAAAAAAAAATCGAAAGTTAAATAAAATACCAAAAAAATACGTTCTTCTATTAATTGAATTAATTTAAAAAAATGTAAATTAATTAAATAATTAAATTTAAACATAATTAATTAAAACAACAAATTAATATTTGTTGTTATATTTAATTAATATCAATTTAATATTTAAAATAAATATGAAAAAAATTGTTGCAAGTTTAAAAAAATTTTTTTAACTATTTATTTGAAATTAAAGTTTGTATTTTATTTCAAAATTTAATTTAAAATTTACAACTCATTATTTGTTTATTTAAACTTAAAGTTTATAATTTATTTCCAAGAATGTCGGTAATTTTTCAGCATTTCACTACTAGAGGAGAAATCAATTTAATAGGATTTCAATTTCGCGCAAAAAAAAAAGGACTGACATAATAATACTTATTTTAGAGGCAAATAATAGCGATATTACTTGGTAGTCAACAAGACACCTGAAAAAAAAGAAGAAAGAGCGAGAGTGAGAGAGGGACGAGAAAATAATGCGCCATAAGCAATTTCGCGATAAGCGAATATTGGATCGAGTTAATGATATTCACATGGTACTTTGCCTCGATACTTTTAGTGTGTGCGCGCACAGAAACCCATATTAAATTACAACGTGAAATGTGAGAAATTCGTTTTGCAAAAAAATAAAAAATAAAAGCAATTCAAGTCTTTCTCCAGCAATTTGATTGCCCTGAGGATATAAAGGCGTATTTGTTATTCGTACACCAAAAATCAATATTCAATTTACTTCTTCGACTTGAAAAAATATGTTATTTATTTGACTGTCAATAGAGTTGGAACGAAATAAATATAAATAGAAAATATATAGCCTTCGCCAATGTATAAACATTTCACATTATATTTATATATATATACACTGTAAAAAATTTTGGTAATTTTTCCTACAATTTCTTGGGTAGTTTTTCCAAATTTTTTGGGTAAAAGTACTTTTCCTAAAAGTTTTGGTAATTTTACCAAAATTGTGCTTTTTTACCCAATTATTTAGAAAATTTTCCAAAACCTTTAGGTAATTTCTTTGGAAATTTTCCAATTATTTTGGGTAAAGGTATTTTTCCTAAAAGTTTTGGTAATTTTACCAAAATTGTGTATTTTTACCCAATTATTTGGAAAAATTTTCAAAACCTTTGGGTAATTTCTTAGAAAATTTTCCAATTAATTTGGGTAAAGCTTTTTTCCTAAAAGTTTTGGTAATTTTACCAAAATTATGTATTTTTACCCAATTCTTTGGGAATTTTTCTAAAATCTGTGTGTAATTTCTTAGGAATTTTTCCAATTATTTTTGGTAAAGGTATTTTTTCTAAAAGTTTTTGTAATTTTACACAAATAGTCTATTTTTACACAATTATTTTGAAAATTTTCCAAAACCTGTACGTAATTTCTTAGGAAATTTTCCAATTATTTTAGGTAAAGTTTTTTATTCTAAACTTTTTGCTAATTTTACCAAAATTGTGTATTTTACCTAATTATTTGAAATTTTCCTATTATTTTGGGGAAAGTTATTGCTTACTTGGGTAATTATTTGCGTGAATTTATTTTTCCAAAAGTTTTGGTAATTTTTTAACATTTGTGCATTATTTATCAAAATTGTTTAGATATATTTCTAAATTATTTCAAAAATTGTATATTAATACCTTATTATTTTTAATTGTTATAAATATATAAGTACTATATAATTATATAGTTTCCGTAAAATATTTTTGTTTTTCTGTAAAAATATAAAATTTTGAAAATTGTCTTATTCTGAAAGGTTTCTTACATCTGGTTTGACTTAGGATGACCAGCCATGAAGGTTTTTGGTTACGAACGAGTCTCTTTTATGAGTTTTTCTATACCCGTTTTTTTCTTATAGATTTTTTAGACAGAAAGTTTGTGAAATTTTGTTTTGGAAATAACACTGGAAATTTTCGGAAAGTTTTAATATTTTCTGAGAAATTTCATGAGAAAAGCCTCAAGTGTCAGTTGCTTTCTAGCATTTGTCAGAGACGAACTACAACCGTGCGTGATAAAAAGTTTTAATAGTGTTAAAGTGTCGTTTTAATTTTGAAATTTTTAAGGATTACATATTCGGTAAGTTTTATAAAAGAATGTAATTAAATTTATAAGTCGTTATAGTTAAGCATGAAAGAATACCATATTTTTTACTTCACTTTGTAATGTACATTTTAATTATGTTTCAATCTTTATTTACAGCAGGATAGATGTTAACCCTCTCACTGGACACAAAGGAAATATAGTTTTAAACCAGAGATGAGCATAAAATTATTAAAACAATATTAATTTTAAAGGACTTATTATAATTGCTATCTACATATCTGCGTTGTGTGTATTGTTGTTGTGTGTATTGTGTGCGCGTGTGTGTGTATTGACTTGCCTAAGTGTCTATCATAAATATATATATTAATTATTCACAAAAAACAAAAAAATAAAGATTTTTTTAATTTCCTATATTTCCATATTCCTCTAATATTAAACGCTTGGGTAGATTTACATAAAAGTTTTTGGGTATTTTTGCAAAAGGTTTGTGTAATTCTACCTTAAAACTCTTGAGTATTTTT
>JUFY01028807.1:0-10627 GCA_001855655.1 Leptopilina clavipes | reverse complement strand
AGACTAATCCTTAATAGAAAAACAGCTATTTTTTTGGCTAGATTTGTCAAGATGACGGTCGTGATTGGTTTAAAATACCATGATGACGGTCGCTATTTGTTGAAATATCATGATGACGCTTGCCATTGGTTAATATACCATGATGATGCTTGTCATTGGTTGAAAATATGATGATGAGACTCGCGATTGGTTGAAATACTATAATGACGGTCGCAATTGGTTGAAATACAAAGATGACGGTCGCTATTAGTAAAAAATTATAGCGATGACGCTTCCTATTGGTTCATTTATTGATCTCATGCCAAGCATATAATGTCAAGTATATTTTTCATGTATATAATGTCAAGTTTAATGATTGATAGTAATTTTGGTTTCTTTTATCAACCTTTTTTTGGATAAAAATGTAAAATATTTATTCGTCTTTTATCCTATATAAGAAATGTGCTATTTTTATGGCATGATAACGCTTGCTATTGGTCAAAATATGTACCCAAATAGCACGTAATATTACTGTAATATTACTGTGATGTTACATGTAATGTTAGTAATATTACAATGTAATATTACAGTAATATCTAAATGTCCGCCTCAAGGTAATATTACAGGTAATATTAGAATAATATTACACGTAAAATTACTGTAACAATACAAGTAAAATTACTGTAACATTACTGTAATATTACTGTAATGTTACAAAAAATTTCACAAAATTTTGTATAAGATAAATTTTTTGAACTTTTTATTATAACCATGTAACATTGTTACTGTTACACGGTTACAAACCTTAAACAGAATTTTGTGTACTTTTTTGTAACATTACTGTAATATAATCTGTAATGTTACAGAAATATAACCTGTAATGTTACAGTAATATTACTGTAATATTAACTGTAATATTACCTTGAGGCGAACATTTTAATATTGCTGTAATATTACAAGTAACATTACTAATGTTACATGTAATGTCACAGTAATATTACAGTAATATTACGTGCTACTTGGGATCCCACAGCAATGTTATTTTCAGTTTCGATTTTAATTATAACTTGATGTTATTCTATGTCAAATGTCTCAATATCAATAAGAATGTAAATTACAGAAATAAATTCGGTTACCGACCAAGTACTACAGTCTTACCTACAGAATACTCAGTCGGTAAATGACTCTCGTCAGCAGGCCTAAATTAACATAACCTCTCACCTTTCCACCCTAATCTAACTTTCTTGGTTCTAAATTCTTGAAACTGTTACCACTATAATAATAATAATTATTTATTTACTATAATATAAATAAATCACTAATTATTACTATAGTAAATAAATTACTTATTTCAAACTTATATAAAATAAAAAGATTTTTAAATACTTCTCAATTGCAATTCTACCAAGAAAAAGGAATATTTGGAAAATCCCTATTATACGGAAAATAATTGCTTCAATCTCATGGTAGTAAAAAAGATTTCAAAGTCGCGAAAAAAAGCCGCGGGTAACCGAAAATACGAAGCGGATCGACGCTTCCCTAATCCTTTTCACAATTTTTTTAACCCCATCTGTCGCGTTCGGCGCATCCCTCACTATTCAATGTACTATATATATATACATACCAGTCACGTATGTACATTGCGACCTACTTCTAAGAGTAAAAATTCGAAGGACCTTACGGAAAAAAAATCCCATCAAACCCCTTGGAAGTGTTACCACTGATCTTTGCCCCCTTCCCTTCTCTGTTTCTATCTTCTACCCCCATTTCTCTCTCTCTCTCTCTCTCATTTCTCTTTTTTCCCTCTTTGATGCGAGAAGTCTTTTTGATTTTATATATACCTGGCTCTCGCGTCAAACCCAAAGGATAATCCATTAACATAATTTTACATGGAGAGCTTTATTTACCGCGAATGGATAGCCCATAGAAAAAGAAGAGGGGAGGGAAGGATCCCGAGGACATTACATCAGCGGAAGCCAGATGCAAAAAAGGATTGAGGGAAATAATGGAAAGCAGACACAGATCATTGTGTGGAAGGGTTAATTCAAATATTTAAAATTTCCCGAGTGTATTTTTGCGTAACGGTAAACTCATCATTCTCAATCTCTTCTACCCGGTGTTCTCTAAATATTAATTATTATTATATTTTTACGTCCACTTTTTTAGAAACTTATTCTTTTTTAATCAAATGAAAACAGTAAATACACCCAAAGAAATGTTTTATTTGAATCAAATATATAATTTATTTGAGTTAAATAAAAGTATATATTTGTCTTAGAACCTACTAAAATATTTATTTATTTTAAATAAAAATTTTATTTCACACAAACAAAAATTTTATTTGACACAAACAAAAATTTTATTTGACACAAATAAAAATTTTATTTGACTCAAACAAAATTTTTATTTCAACCGCAAATAAAATTTATTGAAACAAATAAATTTATTAATACAAATAAATAAAATAAACAAAGAATGTTACAATATAAAATAAAATATTAACTTGGTAAATATTAAATATTTACTTTTGTTAAGTAGATATTATTTACCAAACACCTAAAGACACACCCAGTATATAATTTTTAGTCTAGCGTTATTTTTTTGTCTGAATTTACGTATACCTGGCACTAGTAACTCTAGCCTTCTGGGGATGAAATACTATAACCAACCCTTCTTCACGCGGACCGCATGTCTACCGATACTCAAAGGGTTACCGTTATCGACACTCAACTAACATTATTATATGCGTATGTATATGAATAGAGAAACTGCTGTTCAAAATTAACCTAATTTTCGCCCTTTCTATGGACGAAAGTTTTCAATTTTAAAATTTTTCACCCATATATATAAAAAAAATTTGAAACAAATTTTTACTCAAAACTAAGTAGTAATAGTCGTCAATAGTCAGACAAGGAGAATTCTCAAGTACAAGTCTGTTTATCATAATATTTAATTATATTTAAAATATACACCCAGAAAAAAGATATATTTGTCTCAGAGCCAAATAAACTATTTATTTGGAACAAATAAATTTTATTTGGTTGAAATAAAATTTTTATTTGGTTCAAATAAATATTTATTTGGTTGAAATAAAATTTTTATTCGGTTCAAATAAAAATTTAATTGGTTGAAATAAAATTTTTATTTGGTTCAAATAAAAATTTATTTGGTTCAAATAAAATTTTTATTTAAAACAAATAAATAATTTAGTTGGTTCTGAGACAAATATACGTTTATTTAACTCAAATAAATTATATTTGGTTCAAATAAAACATTTCTCTGGGTGATACATTGCTAATTATTTGCTGAAAAATATTTCCAATTGTAAAAATTAAACCATACATTTAATTATTATTTAATTAATTAATAAATAGAAAATATTGCTGGAAAATAATTTTCATACTGATATATTAGAAAAACAGGAAAATTTATCTCCTTATGAAAAACTTGTCACTCGGAGGAGTGTAACAAGTATAAAATAATGATTTTCAAGACTCGAGTCGTTTCGCAGAGCTTCAACTGATCTTAAGCCTTGATTTACGAGAATCTTGACGGGTCATTTGTCGAAAGACTTGCGGACCACAGCGAGTGGCGTTATCGGTACGCGGCAGCGGCCATTTCAAAATCACTACGTCCAAAACCCTTTAAAATCTTTAAAGCCTCTAATAATCGTAAAAATATGGATAAATCTTGAAAGAATTTTTTTCCCCATTTATATATAATAATAAAAAAAAGAACTATGTCGCATTTACTGATGCTGTAAAATTTATCAAATTTGAAAAATTAAAATCGGAAAAAAATTATTAGTTGCATCAATAGTATATGAAAATTTAATTAATTATTAATATAATAATTAAGAATTATAATTATTATTATAATTATTAAAATAATAATAAAATTTAATTTCATTACTGTGATTCATATAAATGTATAAAATTTAATTTCATTAATACGATTCATATAAATAATAAATTTTGTTCTTAAAAACGAAAATAAAAATACTTAATATTATAAACATTCACACATAGAAAAGCGAACATAGCGACACTATAATGGCATGCAAAGTATACTTAAAAGTAAACAATCATACAAACAACGTTTGAGGCTCTCTCGCTTATCGCCTAGTCGGAAGAGCCGAAATTCGAAATTTTGGGATATCAATATTCTATTACTACTTTCAAATAATAAATAAAAATCTAATAAATTGCAAAAGCTAATTAAATAAGTAAATAAATTTAAAAAAAACTATAATGGTACGCAAAATACTTGAAACTAAATAATCACAAAAGCAACGTTCAAGGCTCTCTCGTTTACCGCCTAGGCGCAAGAGCCGAAATTCATAATTTTGACGTGGGACGCAATATACTTATTATTACTACTTCCAAACAATAAAAATCTAATATTTTCAAAAGATATTATAATATTAGTCAATAAATTAAACACTTTAATATAAAAATTAATAGTTTTGCAAAATTTTCGTTTTTCTGAATAAGCAATTAAGAATTTTAAGTTGCATCTCCTCTAAATGAGTCTAAACCTGAGTAACTGAAATTGAAGGTTATTCAATAAAACACTTCGTTTATTCGAATAAAGTTTAAATAAAATATTCTAATATACAAAAAATTTTCAATACATATAATTTATATAAATAATCACGATGTACGATGACGAATTTTCCAACAGACCCGGAACCCCTTCTGGAGAAGAAAAAAAATTAAAAACTACAGATAATATTAAAATAACAGAATTTAATTTAAAAATTACAAAAGTACTTAACTGACAGTATTGAATTTCACTATTTTCAACACACAAAAATCAGGATTCAGCACTTATCACTTTATGCTAAAATTTACTATAATAGAAATAAGCACTTACATTTCCCTGCGCCCGTGGTGGAGATGACGACGTCTTCATCCTATCATAGGACGCCTAACATTTGTGGTTTGTCAGTGAATATTTTCAATAAAAATATTGAATAACTTCAGAAACGAACCTTCGTCAAACCTTGCGATTAGAATGTTAACAGTAGTGAAAACAATTTGTTCCAACAAAAATAAAGCATCTCGGCTCTATTTTTACGAAACAATCATTGCACCACCGCAGAGTCAAACCACCGCTAAAAGTTGAGTCCAAAATAGAAAAAATGATCTCATTGACGACCCTATTCGCACTGTGGACTCAACTTTAGATTTGAGAATCGCTCTCTTTTGTTACATTAAGGTACAAACTTTCTGAACAAACAAATTGATTATAAGCACAGAAGGCTTATAAACAATTTCTCTATACGTCCAGTCCATACCAAGAACTGAGCACTAATAGGAAAAACACCATAAAATAGGACCAAATTCGGCCCTTTTGTTGATGACGTCACACTACACTCACAAAAAATTCAATAAAGTCTGATATTCTCAAACAGTTAATGAACAATTTGGTAAATGTAGAGACGCACCTATACCGTTTCTGCAAAAGGGGTAAACTGTGCTTTGCTTACCCCTTTAACAGGCCCACGAACGGACGACAAAGAAATAAAACAGACATGTGCGTGATGACATAGATGATAAAATATTTCATTGTGTCGCTATGTTACTGAGATCACTCACCGTTTTGATGATCTCGTTCCTGTTCCACTGACGCCATTTCGAAGAATTCACTCTCCTAAAAGCAAAAAATTGTTCCACTATTATTAATTCTGACTAATAGTTTATTAAGGTAAAAAATTGTAATAGTTGTAGAACAAATACCAATAAAATATGTTCCATAATTAATGAAGTATTTTTCTTTTGCTTAAATTAGCCTTAACTGGACACTTTAATTAGGACCTGGCTAAAATTTCATCAAAAAACATTTTAGGACCTAAAGTTACTGCCCTTCAAAGTAAAAACCCAGTAAGTCGCATTTGCCATAAGAGCGAAAGTCGAATAACGTAGCTAAAGGACGCTCGCCCTTATGGCAAATGCGACTTACTAGGTTTCTACTTTAGACAGCATAACACAGGGTCGTTAATAATAAGGCAAAATAGAAAAGGACCCTGTTAGGACCAATTTTCAATTTCCACACTTGCATATTTAAAAAAAATATCCCAAATGGTAGAATTTAATTCCTAATTAAGAATTTTCCAGCAAAAAAAAAATAAAACAAACCAAATGCGATTTGGAAGCTCTTTTTGTCCTCACGGTCCGTGTTTGTTGAAAGAAAAAAAGCCCGTAAGCCGGTCATATGTATTCTTATGGACCGCCCTGTTTATGGCGTGCAATTTATTTTGGAATCGAAGGTAATGGCCGCCGGTTTATATACGCTGGGATATATAAGACTACCCCTCGTCTCTAGTCCGGGGTCTCTCTTTCTCTACATTAAAATTTCAAACAAATACAAAAATGGCCGGGACTCCGACGAATATGTATTACCCTATTTCCACTCGATGGCAAGTATCGCCCAACCAGATATCGACTATATATGGACGCACCCCACATAAACATAAAGAGACACAATAAACTCAAATTTACTGTAACTTGCAAATTTTACGTATCCGCGAACGTGCCAAAACTAAATAATGCACTTTTAATGTTTTTCTATGATAAAAAGAAAAAAAGAAAAGAAAAGAAAAGGAAAAAAAAAATAGGTGAATGGAAAACAAATAGTTAATTTTCTTCTAATATATAGGTAAATTTAAGGAAAAATAAACCATCGAATTAAAGATATTTTAAATAACTCATCGATACACTGAAAAAAATATTTATTTGATTCAAATATAATATAATATAATATAATATAAGTTTTATTTAAATCAAATAAGTTGTAAGTGAAATAATAATTTCTGTATTTGAATCAAATTTAGTTGACTCATATGAAATTTATTTGATACAATTAAATATTTATTTGATAATAGTCAAGTAATTCATTATTTGAATCAAATAATTTTTTTTTTTCAGTGTATGATTATATCTTATTGAGAAAAATATGTTTTAAAAGGATGAAACTTTTTTTATATGAATCTACTATTTCTTGGTGATAGATTTGATATTATGGTAAATCGCGTATGAAACTCAATCACGAATAATTTTTTTTAAGAAGCCAGAATTCTCTTCGTCCCCTTTCATGTAGTTTTCCACCTCGATTTTCGTGTTAAACCCTCAAAATTCTTATTCTCATCATTTTTTTTTTTTTACTTTCAAAGTCTTGATCAACTTATTTGAAAATTTATCTACATCCAAAGGAAACAATTTAATAGGGATCATATCCTCTCTATCAGTAACCAGATTTAATATAGACTTATTGTGAATATAGAAAAGAGTAAAATAAGTTATATAATGCAGGAATATAAGTAAACTTTGATCTTTTTATATCTTTTTCATTTATTAGGTATGGAAGAGGTTCTTTTGTACGATTCACAAGTAAATCTCCTTTGAGAAGAGAGAGAGAGAGAGAGAGCGGCCTGAAATCGAGTGCTTTCGCGAGCTACGTTATCCCTTGGATTTAAGGGTCCGTCGAAAATGTAGCCTTCACCCTCTTGAGCTTTAACTTCCCGCTCCGATTTCTTTCTCAAGAGAGAAGGAGAGAGAGAGAGAGAGAGAGAGAAAGAAAGGAAGAAAAAGAAGAGAAAAAAAATGAATAGACCAAAAGGGACTCCAGTCAATTTTTATCATATATCCGAAAGTTTCGCCGGATTGGCTTCTGCCTGACCTATGCCCAATGGCCCGCACGATTCCACAAGCGCGCTATCAACCATGGCTATCGCCGTATCTCCACCCAGAATTTAGTCCCAACCTTTTTTTTTTATTTTTTCCCTTTCTCATAAAATTGTCAACGTTTGCTTTTTCTTACACTAAAATCAATGGTTGGTTCAAAAAAAAAAATTTTTTTATCAATAAATCACCAAGACTCGTGAGTTGTTTTACTGCAGTAATAAAAAAATATTAAATTATAAAAATAAAATATAAAAATATTAAATATTAAATATTAAACATAATATAAAATTCAAATTAAATTTGTCCTAAAAAGTAAGTTTGCACCCAGAAAAAAGATATATTTGTCACAGAGCCAATAAATAAACTATTTATTTGGAACAAATAAATTTTATTTGCGGTACAAATAAAAATTTTGTTTGGTTCAAATAAAATTTTCATTTGGTTCAAATAAAATTTTTATTTAAAACAAATAAATAATTTAGTCGGGTCTGAGACAAATATACGTTTATTTAACTCAAATAAATTACATTTGGTTGAAATAAAATATTTCTCTGGGTGTGGTGTAAATTGATACAGAAAGTTGCCTATAAAAATAAGTATTTACAAAATGTTTTTATTAGAATCAAATATAATTTATTTGAATTAAATAAAAATATATTTGTCCCTGAAACTACTAAATTATTTCATTCAAAAAAACAATTTTTTATTTAGCACAAATAAAATAAATTTTTTGGCGCAAATAAAAGTTTTCTTTGAATCAAATAAAATTTATTTGAAGCTAATAAATAGGTTAATAGTTAGCTAGTCTGTTTAATAACCTAATTGAATAATTTACACCCAGGGAAATGTTTTATTTGAACCAAATATAATTTATTTGAGTTAAATAAACGTATATTTGTCTCAGAGCAAACTAAATTATTTATTTGTTTTAAATAAAAATTTTATTTGAACCAAATAAAAATTTTATTTGAACCAAATAAATTTTTATTTGAACCAAATAAAATTTATTTGTTCCAAATAAATAGTTTAGTTGGCTCTGAGACAAATATATCTTTTTTCTGGGTGTAGGGCAAACTAAAAATGAGATTAAATGAAAATTAGACCAAATAAGAATTAAAGTAAATGATATTTTTTCTCTATAAATATAAAATTTATCGATTTTTTTGAAACGATAGAAGTCATCAGTGAATTAACTTTGTGGAAAAAAAAATGTTCGCTTTTTAAAATGTCATTGTCAACCGTTAAATAACATCCTGACGTGGTGTGAAATTTTCCTGATATTTTTCAAATGTTCCCCCCACAATTTCGCCGGGTCCAATGGGACAAAAAGACATATTATATATACTTATGCATGGGGACACATATGAAGGGGTTATCTACCTGGTGTTGTGCTACGTGCCTATACACACCTATCAAGCAAAAACCCCTTTACCCTTTTCCTAACAAATGGTGCCAGTTTTAAACGAGACTTCGCACGCTACGTTTCAGGTATAATACAACAGTTCGTATATACGTAGAGAACATCCCATAATCTCTCTTCACGTTCCTTTTAACTTTAATCGTCAATAAAAACCGCGATCGAAAGAAGATTTAATAAAAACAAGTCAAAAAAAAAAAAAATTGTTTCGTGTTGTGTCAATTGAATATTTAATTTTCATGTGAATTAAGTGTAAAAGTGGTCAATAAAATAAAACATTATCCTCTAAGAGTGTTTGAATTATAATATAATTGGAACTTGAAAAAAAATTTATTTGAAACAACCAATTTTTCTATGGTTTCATAGCAAATAAATGCATTGCTTTAACCAAATATTTGTTTGGTTCCGCATATATATAAAAATTGATTCAAGCGACCAAATTCTTTCATCGATCCAAAAAATGTATCCAACTGAACCAAACATTTATTTAAATCAAATAAATATTCATTTTTGTTAAAGTTATAATACTAATTTATAGAAAAACTCTAAGTTAAGAGAAGAGGGTTTTATTATAAGTCTACACGATTCATAAATTATAAGAGGTACACCCAGAAAAAAGATATATTTGACTCTTGTCAGAGCCTACTAAACTATTTATTTGTTTCAAATAAATTTTATTCGGGTCGAATAGAAATTTATTTGGTTCAAACAACATTTTTATTTCTGTCAAATAAAAATTTATTTGGTTCAAACAAAATTTTTATTTCTGTCAAATAAAATTTTTCTTTAAAACAAATAAATAATTTAGTAGGCACCGAGACAAATATACTTTTATTTAACTCAAATAAATTATATTTGATTCAAATTAAACAATTATCTGGGTGTACATTGAAAAAAAAATTATTTGATTAAAATACTGAATTACTTGTCTATTATAAAATAAATATTTACTTGAACCAAATAATTTTTATTTAAATCAAATAAACTGTAATTGAATCAATAATTTCTGTATTTGAGTCGAATACCATTTAACTGACTCAAATAAAATTTATTTGATACAAATAAAATTTATTTGATACAAATAAATATTTATTTGATAATATTCAAATTTTTTTTCAAGTTTTATTATTAGAATCAAATAAATTTTTGTTCAGTGTAGAATTCTTTTGCTTGAATCATATTCAGGCAGTCTAAATAAATGCCTTGAAATGTAAACTTCTATATTATCTATATCGAAATAAACTCTTACAAATTTATTTGTGTCTCTCAATCTTTTCAATCTAAGAAACAATTCAACAACTTTCAATTTAACAAATCATTTAAAATAACCTAAAACAATTGTTTTCACGAAGTTAATTCACTGATGACTTTTATTGTTTCAAAAAAATCGATAAATTTTATACTTATAGAGAAAAAATATCATTTTCTTTAATTCTCATTGAGTCTAATTTTCATTTAATCAAATTTTTAGTTGGCCTAAATTAAGCCATTTACACCCAGAAAAAAGATATATTTGTCTCAGAGCCAACTAAACTATTTGGACCAA